>PVJA010027331.1:0-28702 GCA_004027025.1 Myocastor coypus
AAAAAAAAAAAAAAAGATTAGAAAATGACAACAGGAAGGGATACGATTCAGGGGCTTTGCTTGCGACTTTTTTTTTTTTTTCCTTATGCATCAATAATATTAAAGAATATCTGTGGCTTAAGGAAAAAGCCAGAGAAGGGATAAAAATTCAAAAGAGAAAAGAGATAACCCAACCAATGAAGTAGAAGAGAAAAAGTATTCAAGAAATGCTTCACAATTAAATTCAGGGTCACTGAAACAAGGTCTAGGGGGAGTCTTGGCTAAGAGCTACATGTTGGGAGAAGAGCCCGTATTCCTGATCCAAGACTGAGAAGCATCATCATGAGTACAAATGCAATTTTTATGTTAGACTCGAAGAGAGAGAAGGAACTGAGAGGTGGATTTAAAGAGCTGAGATGAAGACCATGACGGACCCTAACAGACCCGAAGAACACTTACATTTCCAAAGTATTTGTCCAGCAACTCCACATACCGATGCACAATCTCTAGTGTCAAGAGCTCATTGTCTTGATTTTCTATTGCACAGCAAAAATATAAACTAGCATACCTTGAAAAGAAAAACATAAAGCAAATGGGATGAGACATTAAACAACCTACAGATGGCTTTCCCCAATGAGTATGCAAAGTCGCCTCCTCTTCTCCAGAGATTCTCTCCACCCAAGAATGAAACTGTTATTCAGCACAGCAAGTATAAAACAGGATATATGCAGGTATTGTGCTGGACGGGTCATTTGTGTTGATACATGCGATGCTGTCCACAAAATTTTACCTTAAAAAGCTATGATCAGGGAGATGGTATCCACCGGCCCATGGTAACCCCGTTTGTTTTTGCCTCTTTTTAGTTTAAAATGCAATCTGCCTCTGTTTTTCTCGTGGAGTTTTTTGAAAATCCTCTGCAAGCGCATTTCTGGTGTGTCCCTTTTTCCTGGAAGCCGCTAGACACAGGATCAAGCCGGAGACAGCCTGGCCCCAGTGAGGCATCAGTTACCTGGGTGCTTCTGGGAAAATCTCTGAGGCCTCAGTGTTGTCCTTTATAAGCTATAGCTCTTTTCAGGGCCCTGCCATGTCAGACAGGCACAATAAAAAATATCTAGGCCTTAAATCCAGAGAGGTCTGGATGTGAGTCCTAACTACACTCATGACCACTGAATGACTCTGACTAGGGAGTAAAGACCTAAACTCTGGATCCTCTGTTTACTACCCACAGGTATGAAAAACTGTAATAAAAGTCACCCAACAAACAAAGTCTCCATCTTGCTACCCACCAGCCTGCATTTTTCTATAGCATTTGTCACTAACTGAAAAGATTTTATCTCTTTACTCAACAAGCAAACATTCCGTCAGGGCAAGAATGTTACATGGCTTGTTCACTCCTCTTCACCACAGACATGAAGACAATGCCAAGAATGTATTAGGTGCACATAAAATATTTCTCAAACTCATGTATGCATCATCAAAATATAGAGGACATATTTAGAATCCATCCTAACACGGCAAAGCCATTTTGGTAAGTGAGGGCTCTTGACTTGATCTGCTGCTACAAACAGTGGGCCCCAGGCTTCAAAGCTCACAGGAAGTGATGGCATTGATACTGCAATCTGAAGTGTGTCCGATGAGCACACACCAAAGCAGCAATAACACACCCCATTGTCGTAAAGTACTCACACCTTTTATAAACAAGCTTCAGCTCCTTCCAGTCAATAAAACTGCTGGTCCTGTAGCCCCGAGAGAGAACGAGCTGAGTGATTTCCCGGGTGATTCTTTTTCTCTCTTTGTCCGGGAGGGTGGTGTACCATTTCTGCAGACGCAGTTTCCCTTGCCGACTGAAGAGCAAGATGAACTGTATCTAGAACGAATAGAAGACGGGGGAAACATGGTCAGCCGGTCCGTCCACACAGACATGGAAGCTCAGTGTCTGGGTGTAGACAGAAACATGAAATCTGAGCAGCTGAGAAAATCTTTCTCAGCACGAGAACATTCCATCTGATAAATGCTATTTAACGCACCAGAGAGGGAAGAAAAAAGAAATGTGTACATCACAACTATATCTTACTTTTATTAGAGGGGAGAGATACTTTTTAAATTTGAATTCCTTTTGAGGGTTGTAAACCTATTAAGGGATAAGATATATATCAAAGAAACAGTAGCACACTGGAGTAAAGATCAAATTCTACCTTTGCAGAAAAAAAAAAAAAAAAAAAAAAAGTTAAGAATAGTAGAAGGATGTACTTTAAAAATTACACTATAGCTGGATTTGATGGGCCAGACCAGCGATCCTAGCGTTCTGGAGATATGTGGTAGGAAAATCACTCTGGGCAACTGAGTGAAAACCTGGCCTCAGGGGGAAAAAAAATTAATTTTAAGGAGGAGGGAGGCTGAAACACAGGTCAATGTGAAAACCTTGTGTTCATCCCTGGTACTGAAAAATAAAAATAATAAAAATACACCCTAGTCGCACACCACAACTATAGAAATCAAATGAATACAGAAGTGAAAAAAAGAAGGAGTGGGAGCGAACAGCAAGGGGAGTGAGGGGAGGCAGGGAAGCGCCCAGATGTGTCTCAAAGACAAGCTCTTCATTGTCCCTCAGCCCAGCCTGGCTGCTGGGCTGAGAACCTCAGAGTCGCACAGATGTTGAACAATTGAGAAGGTGCACTGAGTACACGAAGCTAACCTGACTTTATTTTCAAATGTTTCAAAATTCAGATTCACATGAATTTCTAAAGTTTCAATGAGCGGGGCTTTCAGATTAGCTCAGTGGTATGAGCACCTGTGTGGGCAGTCCCAGTCAGGCACAGGGGTGGCAGTTTGATCCCCACACCCCCTTAAGGCAGCCTGAGCCAGCAAAAAAAAAAAAAAAAAAAAAAAAAAAAAAAAAAAAAAAAAAAAAAAAAAAAAAAAAAAAAAAAAAAAAAAAAAAAAAAAAAAAAAAAAAAAAAAAAAAAACCTTCTAAAGTTTCAATGAGTGGCAGACACTGCCAGGTCTAGAAATCCACTTTGGTTCCATGAAAGTAAGGTAGATTTTATTTTCAGAAACTGTCAAATGACCTGACTTCTATTTTATGAGGGGTTTCCTCAGCTCATAGTATTAGAAAGTGAAGCCTTAAAATCACCATTTATTTTGTCAAGGTTTTGTTTTTCGAAAAAGAAAATTCATCGGTGCAGGTATTTGTGTCATGAAGAGAAAATATATAGTGAAAATGAAACATTGAACAACTTATTACAAATATAACCTGCCACTCTTGTTGAGGAGGCTTAGCTCCGAAGGGTGCAAGAGCCCTGAGAACTGGCTGTGTGGTGGCGTCTGACAGCCAGATGCAGCGAAGCTTTTTCCAGAGCTCTCCTCCCACTGCATCTGCAGAACGTAAAGGGGTCTTAATAGTCGATCTTTTGTCTTAAAATGGAAAGAATCAAGATCTTACAGGTGATGAGAAACCAAGTCTAAAAGCTCCACACATTTAGCAGTTTTAAGAAAATCATTCTCAGGGACATAGCTAAATGGGTACAGCTCCCACCAGGCAAGCACAAGGTCCTGAGTTCGATTCCTAGTACCAGGAAGAAAGAAAGAAAAAGAGGAAGACAGATAGATAGATCACCCTCAGCCTGGAATTTTAGATATCTTCTTACAGTATAACATTTTCTTTACCTAGCACTCGGGAGGCTGAGGCAGGAGGATTGGTGCGAGTTCAAGACCAGCCTGGGCTACAAAAGTGAGCTCAAGGCCAGCCTGAACTGCATAGCGAGACCCTGTCTCAAAAAGACAAAAAAATAAAAAAATTAAAAAATTTTTTTTCTTTAATATCTACTTCCTTATTCCATAGAAATAAATAATTCAGTAAAGGAACATAGTCACTATTTCCTAGGAATCATGTTGAGGAAGGCATTGTTGCTTCCAAGAAGACAGGCCATAAGGACAACCATTATTCTAGAACCCAGTGGCTCTAAGATCAAAGCACTCAAGATCCTGACATTACTGGATCACTGCCAAGAGAGGCAATTATGGAATCCACCAACTTCTGAGTCGCCAGCTGCTTCCACAGAAATGAAGTCCACACATTTACTGGGTGTTCACCTCACTGCCTGTAAGAAATAGTTTCTTATTCACACCTAACCTGAATCTCTTCTGGTAAAATTCAAGTCAATTTTTCTTGATTTTATCCAAAGGGCATATATAAAGACAACATCGGCATCCCTGGGATATCATACATGATACATATTCTAAAGCAGTAGTTTGATGTTCTACATTTGGCACAAATGTCTGCCTCAAGTGGGCTCCAGGCTCCATCATACCTCTCATCCCCGTCTGGCCACCATGAGGCGAGCACCTTTCCTTTACCACACCCTTCACAGACAGCTGACTCCCACACTGGCTCTGCACCTGGACTTCCTAATTATCACTGCTGAGTGTCCTCTGGGACTCTCCATAGGCTAAACGTTACTACAAATCCAGCTTGATGCTCAAAGTCCTACTGAGAGGTCAATGGCAGCTTGCCTTCTGCTTCTTGTATGCTACACACATATCTTGGGATCAGGCGTGTGGGCACAGGTCACAGAACGAGGTGTGCAGAACAGTGACTAAGCAGCAACCTTCACCCTAGCCACGGACTCAAAGTGAAAAACCACGACCTGATATATTGTAAGGGTGTGCAAAACACAAAAAGTGCTCCATGTTCAAAATAAAAAACAAATCACTAACTGCATTGCCTAGGACATTGTGGGAAAGATCAAGTCCTCCCAAGTTTTGCTCTGGTCACCCCTGGCTATGGGACCAATTCTCTCTCCCAGCTTCTTGGTTTTGCTTGAGCAATCTGGCAGAACGAAATATAGCAATTCATAAGTTCATCACCTCTAGCTATTAACTGCATCCAATTTATCAGCTTAGTCATTCAGGACACATTTGACTAATACATTTCAAGAGGTTAATCAAATACTGTTTTTGATTAGCATCAGCTTAAGAGTAGGGGAAAAAAAGCAAATGGGACGTTTTTTGTTTTCTTTTTTTTTCAATATTTGCAGAATTAACTTGAACTCAAGGTAATGTCAAAAATGAACTCCATTTAAATTCAGACAACTGCATCCCAAATTCCTTTGCAATAACACAGTGATGGATGTGGGGAACAACAAAATGGCTGTCCCGTAACAGCCAGCCATGTTTGCACCCGTGGGTTGATGGATGTCATATATTTGGATCAAATGTTTGCCTCAGGTGCCCATTGGCTCCATCACACCTCTCATCCTCAGCCCAAGAGAGGCCATTTCTACCAGCCACTATTTTGAGGAGTTTGCATGACCTCTCAAGTCTAAAGATGTCAGGTGACTCAAACAGTCCTCGTCTTCACAGTACCGCCTAGAGCAATCAATCCCCAAATCCTCACTTTGACCTGGAACTTGAATAAAACTAAGTGTTTTCTTATTATATTTCTACAGCAATGCACAGAGAGGCACCTCTGGGCCTCAGAGGAAAGCACAAACTACAGTTAGCATCTTCTTTCCAGTTGGATATGGACTGAAGACTCCAATTTTACCTCGTAACATTTGCAAATATTCCTGCTCCTAGCCTGGATTCATTAAATGGATCACCATCCAAAAAAAAGAGGAACCCAGGAGCTTGTCACAGCACCAACAGGACTGTCACACCATGAATACCACCTTCTGAGGACAAGCTGGCCTTGCAGCATCTGAGCCATAAATATAGCAAATATAAGGAGCACATTCCTTTTCTCCTGCGGCAGGTCCCCTGGCCAAGGAATGTGCCAGGCCCCTCCCCCAAAAAATGTGGTGGAGGCCTTCTTAGTACACAGAAACGCAGAGTGACATAATTAGTTCATATGTATGCATGTATAGGTCTAGTATGGCTCTATAACATAGACTGTATGCAACCTGCCTATGGTTTGTTAGTGTGTTACCACATAATGCAGGCAAAGACACAAGAATTGCACAAAAGGCAAGACTCCACCATGCTGGGCCTCAGCCTTTAGATGGGGATCCGCTGAGTCAATACCAACCTGAATCCTCTGCTTCCCGGAAAGAGCCTCAGGTCTGCATCTCTCTGCAGGAACCCTGCTATGCTCCCATTCTGTGAGCCTGACAGGCCTTCTCCTACGGTGGCTGGGTCATTTGACCGATCTTAAACAATCCTGTTCCTCTGATCTTTACCTCCTGGGTTGCTTTTGCACCCCCTATGGCTACCCTGCAAATTCCTGCCCTGGACTGGACTGGTGTAGCCATTTTGATCTCTTTCCCAGACCAGCCCAGAGGACTTCACAGCTTGCTGCTGCTGTAACCATGGGAGGGGAGGGCCCAGCTCAGGGGTGTCTGCAGGGGCGCCGGGACATTTCCCAGGCATCTCTGAATGTGAAGAATCTCCCGTTATCTGCCCTCTTCTTCTCAGCTATTCCACCTCCCCAGCTCGCCCCTGCCAGACCCTACATGCGTCCTTACTGCCTTATCTGAGGAGAGAATAAAGCCTTGGGGGCTTCCTCAGCACCTCCCACACCAGCCCTGAACTGTGTTCTTCTTGTCTTCTCAGACCCTGGCTTACATCCCTCACCAGCCTCTCTGAGCACGTAGCTCCATCATTCCTACACTGCCAGCCTAGGCCCCACCTCTCCTTCCTGGCAGCTGCTCAGAACCCTGAATCACTCATCTTCAAAACACCACAGCCCTCTCAGAACTCTAGCTTTCCTAAAAACCAACTGGATGGTAATTCTGTTCCCAAAACTTAGCTTAAAATGTGCCTTAAGATGCAGATAAATATTTAAGCACTGGATGTTTACTTCAGTTCTCTATACTAATATATAAATTATATATAAAACTAGAAAATAATGAATATGCAAAAGTTAAGTTTTAAGTCATATTTGATGTGATTTCAGTTAAATAAGAATAGCTGTATGTTTAAAAATATAAAAAATAGGGCATGTAATATGATAGCAAAAATGCATTATACTTATAAAGAAATTACATAAAGGAAATATACTAAGTTGTTAGCAGTGGTTACCTTAGAATAATGGAAATATAAATGTTCTTTTCTTCTTTGTATTTGACTGACCTTTCCAAACTGCATGTGTATAGCTGGTTCTATAATTAGAAAAAAAGCACACAATAAAAAGAATCTTCGTGAGTTCAATAAAAATCAGTCAGCATTCTATCTGAAGGCCTAACACTGAGCAAATGCCAAGGTTCTTTCAACAAATAAAATTATACCTCAGAAAGACAGCACACAATTCAGGGGAACCTGCAGTATTACAAAAAAACAATAAGGACTGAGGCTGCCAGTGGTTGTAGAGGGGCCCAGGGACAAACAGATAGGGAACAGAAGGTTGTTAAGGAAACAATCGTGATGCCAAACACTTAGGATACCAAAATGGCAGCACATGTTTGTGTAAGTTTGCCCAAAATGATAGACTATCACAACACAGAGATGGACCTTGAAGAACCTTAGTTGGGCCTGCTCGATGGCGGCCTTGCTGGCTCATCAACTGTAACAGATGTCTCCTCTAGTACCACATGGTGATAGATGGGGCAGGCCATAATGCAGGGCCAGTGGTACACAGAACGCCTTGTCCCTTCTGTTCCATTTTGCTATGGACTCAACCTGCTCTAAACATGTAACCTTAAAAAAAATAACAAACTGTGTAACCAGACAAACGTCTCCTAGCCATGAGAGAACGATGTCAGCTAAATATATATAAAGACAGAAGACAGTAGGTAGGGAGCATACGAAGATGGTCATCGCTGCCTGGTTAGGAAAGGGAGCTCTTATAGTTACTTCTGTACTTTTCAAGCAATGTTATTTAAGCTGAAAATGAAATGAAGAAATGGAGGGAATGAGAGTGCCTACTGGCTTTCTTCACATTAACTAAAGCACTGTTTTACCAATAGCAGGCTATGACCTCTGACTTGCAAAGCAAATGAAGTGGTTCCTAATTCTCTTCTTTTTAGGAAAACAGAGTAGCAGATGACATGTGCCCCAGAGTTATCACACATGGTCAGGACAAGGATGTCTCCAGTAATGTGGCCCAATTTCACAGACCTGTACTTGGTTAGTGGTATAAATAGGCCCATGTCTTGCCGCCAACTGTGACCAAAGGAGGAACGAAAAATGTGTAACTGCTTCTATCACACTGTACAGGGATTTATTAGAATATCAACAATTGATGGAAAATACCGATTCCAAGTTAAGTGTAAAATGTTTGATATTCAGAAAGATAGTGATATTAAGATCAAGAATCTATGTTATAGAGTAATAGTATCACGAAGCTTCTCTTCTGGAGGTTTAAGAGTGTAAGTTTACAGACCAAAATTAGGGAAAAAGAAGGGCTACAAGGATTGCCAATATTTTGGCCCTACTCCTTCAAGGTCAATGAGGACTCAAGACATAAGAGAACCTGTGTTATAACATCCTATAACTCAGTGATTTCCCAAATTTTCTATTCAAGGAGATTATGGGACCACAGAGGAAAGGGATAGATGAAGTATAGTGTGCCTAAGGAGAGACACCCAGAGAGAAAACATTCTCTTGGGCTTTCACAGAGAGGAAACTGTTCAAGCAATGACCGTGATTCATCCAGATGGCTGACACTGAAAACAGTTCTGCAAAGCACCATACATGATTCCAAGGTAAATCCGGAGGGGATTTGATTGACTTTGAGAGATACAAAAATTACATGTTTTGTTATGCAGGTCTTGCTTTAACTTGCCCTTAACCACCCAGCAGAAAAGTTTAACCTCGATGCATAAAACATAAAGCTAGATTAGTATGCTGAGCTTTAAAAGGCTTAAATCATCAGCTTCCAACAGTGCCAGTCCTGCTAATAATCCATTGTGATTACAGAATACTGGACTATGTGTACAATAGTTCAATGAGTTCAATGAAAAAAAATTTTTTGTACCAACATTGACTAGAAAAATTATGATGTCACACCCTCCGCTCTTTATAACTACTACCAGAACAACAATATGCATTGTATCAATTATTGGGAATGTACTCCTATCATGTTTTTGAACATGGCATACTATTATTTCTTATTAAAAGAAAAATTAAAAGGAGGAGCAGAAAGAGGACTAGGTGAAAGGAGGGGAAAGACACCCACAAAGAGAGTGAGCCCAGGAAGAAGGCCATTCACAGCCAGGTAAAAGCAAAACCAATGTTTAGGATTGGCAGCAGGATAATGCTAACAGAAAAGTAACTTTTTATTCAGTGTTAATATTTAACTTGTTGACAGCGTTGGGTACCAAGAAGAACCCTTATACAGAGATTTGTTTTCCAAGCATGGAAAGCAATTATTTGGGTGGGACACTGGGTGTGTTAAACACTCAGAAAACTGACCTTCAAGAAGGGCAGGGAAAGACTGGAAGGGCTAACAAAACAGTCCCTCTTTTGAAGTTGGAACAAGCTTAAAATTCTTTTTCTTAATGCCAAAAAAAATGTAATAAACAAGTAGGCTGAAGAGAAACACTAGCTGCTTTCACCTGTCAGTTTGCAAACCTTCTACCTGGCTATCAACCCTTCGCTCACTCCAAGATGAGCCCGAGCCTGCCAGCTAAGATAATAGGATTTTACAGAGACCTGTCAGCAGAGATCACTTATTCATCCAATCAATATTTACTGACAAAAAAAATATACAAATGGTTTGATCCTCTACCTCAGGGAGCCTATAATTGTGACAGATAAGGAACCAAAAGAAAGTTCTAGGTAAACATCTTGAATTAAACACAGGTCCTTGGCTGTGTCCTCCCACAGTGTCGCTGTACTGTTAGTAATAAAATTTTCCAAAAAAAAAAAAAATGCGTTAAATTCCAAAGACTAAAAGACTGGGGAAATGATGAGAGCAGTGAAAACGTTTCCACAAGTCTTTGGAAGATGGAAAGGAGACACAAGTGGGGCGACTGATTTAGCAATCCAGGGAAAGCTATACATTGAAATGGTGGATCCCCAAGCGCAACAAGCCGGCTCTCTCAGAGCATACCCGTGTGCAACACGCAGGTGCACCAGGACCCTAGAAGGCAAATGACAAAAGACAGAGCCCTGAGAATAGGAGTCTGGCTGAATGTTTTCCTCTGGGATGGCTGGCATCTGCCATGTGCAGCATTCCCAGGGAAGGCAGCTAAGCGAGAACACTGTACCGGTGCCAACGTGTGTGTCCGTGCACAATGTTCCCAATCATCTCATACAGATATACAGAAATAGAGCAAACGCCATGCATCAGAACAGCTCCATCACACACACACACAGGAGTAATGCTTGCATTACAGCACTGCAAGATGTCTCTAGACAATACAGGAACTGCTCACCACCCCCATGTGACCACTGTAACATACACTGCCTGTTGGTAACCCAAATGTCATTATGCAACACATCCCTGTATACTTTCAGGTTATGTTCCCACTTAAGCACTCCCACAACCATCTTGCCTCTTATGAAGGCAAGTTTATAGTTTTCTTCAACTCTTCCTATATCTTAATGCAAATTCAGAGTCAGTAAAGCTACATAGTGTTATTCAAGAGAAAAGAGTATCTCAGAACCTCTACTTCTAGCTTTGCTTAAGATAAAACCCATCTCTTCCTTCAGCACATTGGCTGATTCATTCCTGAAGACATAAAGGAGCAGAGCAAAGGCCTCCAGGTACCAAACAACCCTCCCACTTGCCTGGGTAAACGCTTGGCACAGCCTCTGAGCACCTTAGCATCTCACTTCTGAATATGAGCAGAGCACAGTGGTCCCTGAGTAACCAAGAGAAGTTTCTAGCAAGAAAGAGGGATGCAGAAGCTGAGCACAGTGATTCACACCCATAGTCTTGGCTCTTGGGAGACTGATACAGTAGGATCACAAGTTTGAAATCTGCCTGGGCAAAGTAGTGAGACTCTGTCTCAATGAGACCATACTGTTAAGTGGTATAAATCAGACCCGCATGTGCAAACATCGTATTGTTTCCTTAGTGTGAGAACCTGAAAGAGAAAAGGGGATCTGAAGAGCACAATAGATACTGGGAAAAGGGAATGAATTTATTCAAAAGGAAAGACCTGAGGAAAAGGACAGGAGAGGGAATGGGGAAAGAGACAGATACACCTGTGGATTCCTGCTAGCCTATGGAAAGGAGTAGATAATTCTTACTTTGTTTTGTCTCCTTTTTCAGTTGTTTCTCCTTTCTCTCTTCTTACTTTCTTATATAGTTCTTCCTGATTTTTCTTTCTTCTAACTTTGCATGCATGTATCTGATAATACGAATGAGTGGTTGGAGGACAACGCTATGCATTACAACAGACGCTGTGAAATTCATAGGACTTCCTCAAGTGAAATTCTGTACCACCTGTAATTTTTCTGTTTTAATACAATACTGTACTCTCTTTAAAAAATAAATAAATTTTTAAGCCAGGCATGGTGGCGCACATCTGTAATTCCAGCACTCGGGAGGCTGAGGCGGGAGGATCGGTGAGAGTTCAGGACCAGCCTGGGCTACAAAACTGAGCTCAAGGACAGCCTGAACTGTACAGCAAGACCCTGTCTCAAAAAGACAAAAATAAATAAATAAATAAATAAATAAATAAATAAAATTTCTTTAAAAAACAGGAAAGAACAAGTAAAGCAAATAACTGGCTGAAGTAAAAACTGTGGTATACAACATACATATACACACAAACACACAAAACACGATCACAGTTAAAAGAAGGTGGAGTCCTTGTACCAACAGAACAAGGTGCTAATTTTTACTAGACAAGAAAAATCTCTTAAAAAGCTACAAAATATGATAACCAAGATAGAGGAATCCCCAAGAAAGTATAACATAATAAATAAAAATGGATGGAAATTTGGAGGGAAAGATAAAACTATCAAGAGACTGTTACAGTTCGTGCATAGGTATCCCCCAAAGCCTCATGCAGTCATGGGCAGCTTCTGGAATTTGTGATTATTGTGGGTGCGTGTGTTGCACCTCCCCTGGGCAGGTGGTTTGCATTTCAGTGTAAGGAAGAGAAGTTAGCTGTGTGAGCTGCTGCTACTCTGCCCTTTCCTGCCCTTGCTCTTTGCCCGCCACCATGAAAGGTTGCTCTCTACCACGTGCCAGTGGGGACTGAAGCCTCCAGTAACTATGAGCCAAATAAACCTTTCCTTGCTTCATTTTGAGTGTCGAGAATTTGTCCCAGCAACAAGAGAAGAATAACGGAGCCAGAAACTAAAACAGAAGGTGAAATGTCAAGAACCATAGAGCACAGATCCTAGAAGAAAACAGCAAAGAAAAAATTCAGCATTTTTCCTAGGTCTAAGGAAATAAGACTTCAGATTAGAGCAATTCCTCAAATGTGGAGCACCATGAACTTAAAAGCTCTGTAGCACAGAACTTCAAAACAACCAGGATAAAGATTTCAGGAAAACAAAATGATAATATCCAGTAGACTCAAAATTGAAAACACCACATTGCTCTTATAATAATACAAGTTAGAAACTAGAAGTTCACGTTGAGCAAAATGATCAGTCAAATAAGAGAGTGCTAAAGAGACACTGGACATTTTTAGTCAAGCAAAGACTAAAATACAAAATAAAAATAAGAAATACGGCTCTAGAATTCCCTGGAAGCCACTGAGGGCACACCTCAGCACACGGGGGAGGGAAGCCAGCAGTCACCTGTGTTTTTAGGGCCCAAGGGGCCCAAGGTGACAGCATGGGAAAAGATCAACATGACCCAGGGGTAGGAGAGGTGGGGCAGGAAGCAGGAGAGTCGGCCGTGTGGAGAGAGCAGCGCACATTACAGATGACCTGATTTCTTTGCAGTTAGCCCAAACCGGCTGACAGGCATCGGAAAGACTGCTGGTGTGAAATACTGACAGATATAAACAACAAATAGGAAAAAACTAGAAAATTATGAACTCTGAGGGAAAACTGCACAATAGATCATATTCATGAATCTTAAAACTATTTTAGGCGATGTGTGTGCATAGGGGTGTGTGTGTGTGTGTGTGTGTGTGTGTGTGTGTGTGTGTGTGTGTGTAGGTTATTTCAGATCTATTTCATTAGCTTTTTTCAAGTGCCCTCTTCATAGGCTATTTCACAAATATATAGAACATTCTGCTGGTTCTTTTAATGATAACAAATCATCCAATTTCTGGCTACCTTGCTGGTTTGTCCCCTCCACAGCAATTCTCATTACCAAAACTTCTGGAGCTTAAGCCATGAGTTTGGCCCAGAAGAACCCAACTTGCAGAAGAATCTGTGGTCTGCTGGTCAGGTGTCTATCCGTTCTTTGCAAGTCCCTTGTCCGGTGCTTTAGGACTCACCATTTTCTCATCTGTGTGCATATTTTTCCAGTATCTTTTTAATAACCAATGGCACCAGCTTTTTAATTTTTAGACCTTGCCTGCAGACTATCTGCTTGAACTTCCGTCCCCTTCATGCAGGTTACTCGCTCTTCCCCACCAATTCCTATCCACAGAAGCAGCACAGGTTCACAGGAGCAGAAGACCAGGGAGCCCTGAGTAAACAGCCAACCTCCACCCTAGACCTCCCACTATCACTCGGGATATGAGAGCAGGGTCACATGCTCAGATACTTTGCTTGGGCTGGGCAGAGCCAGGTAACATATTAAGTGTGAGCAAAGGTTCAGTATAATAAAACCAGGGGCAGGAGGGACAGCAGGCAACTACAAATTCCAATGAAATTCCAATGAAAACAGCAACCTTAACTCAACTCTAGGTAGGGCTGCTTAGAAAACAATGCCAGTCACCATAGCCAGGTTCTAAAGAACCTGTAAACTTGGATGATTATGTGAAATACTGGGATTTTTTTTTAAAATGTTGGCAGTTAATTATAACAACAACAACCAAATACATTGCTGAAAGCACTCAGAGTGATCTTGGCTCTGTTGAGCTGCTTCTGGCCACAGGCTGCATGCGAGGCTGCTAAACTACAAGAAGGCTGAAGACCAACTGCACTAATAGTCTACAGCTTTGCTGGGATCAAAACGTTTCTTTTCTGTGATTTCAAAGCTACCTATTTGAGGAAAAATGACCCAAGGAACTCGTTTCCACATCTCAGCCCGGTGTCAAATCTATTCTGAGATCCAGTTCTCTCTGTTAACGTTTGCCCACCAAATTTTCTAAAGATTTTTACTCCTCAACATTGCTAGCCTAGATTTCTGTTTCCATTTCGCAAAAGAAAATGTACGTGAATAATGAAACTCTACACAGCCACGGGATCTCATCTTTGGCCTGCTGTTGTTATTAATCTTTGTCATGAAAAGACGGCTCGCTGGTTTTCCTCAGTCCTTGTACACCATCTGGTGGCAGAACTTATCTGCTTATAAGATGGGAAATGTTTAACAAAGGAGGTAAATTGAGAACACCTGGGAAACAGGAAAGAGAAGAAAGGAGAAAAAGAGGAACAGCAAACATAGACAAAATTAAGCGCTGTCAGTGCCATGAATGACTCATCTGCAGATTAGAAGGCGAACTGCAGGTACTGACCACTTAGATAAAAGCTCGAAGTTCCCTCTGCTAAGAAAATTCCACATAAATTGCTCTTTTCACCTGTATTGTGGAACACTGACTAGAAAAGAAGACAGAAGGAAGGGTGGCGAGGTGGCCATTCTGAAAGGACAGGAGAAGCAGTCTGCTATAAACTGGATCATGTCACTCAAAAGTACACAATGAAGTCTTAATAACCCCCAGCACTCCTGAATTTGAGCTTTTATTGGAAACAGGATTGCTGCAGATATAATCAGGTAGGGTGAGGTGATACTGGTATACTGTGGACCCTCGTTCTATGTAACTGGTAGATTCATAGAGAAAGGGAAATCTGAATGCAGACACACCTGGAGAAAACCGGGTGCAAAAGAAGACTGGGGTGAGGCAGGAGAAATCAAAGTTCACCAAAGGACGAGGGCCTGGGATAGAGCCCCGGCATACTCTCTCAGAGTTCTCAGAAGGAACCAGCCATATTGACACTAGGTTTGGTCACCCGGCCTCCAGAACTGTAATGATGAGCGATAACTTTCTGTTTTCTAAATCACCTGGTTCCTGGTCTTTTGGCATAGGAGTCTACTTAACACCTAACAGTGTTATCTCTGGCTGGCCTTGAACAGGTGATCCTCCTGCCTCAGCATCCCACGTGGCTGGGATTATGGGCAAGCATCACTGTGCCCTGCTTTGTCCTCTTTTTCCTGTTTGTAAAAATTATCATCATTGTTTTTGTGCCATTGAAATTCAGTATCATTTATCATCTACATTCCAGACATAAAGTCAGCAGATTCCATTCAACTTAGCAAATATTTATTCAGGATCTACCACAGTGAGGTATTTAAAATTGAAATAAGCGCTCACTGCCAGACGCACAAAAAGGACATTTGTTAGAAGGGAAAACAGCTGGTCTGATGTGAACTTTGTCATCTTGAAACTGCAGAAATCCACTCATGAGTGTAGATGCAAAAATCCTCAATGAAATAGGAGCAAATCTAATCTAGTAACATATAAGCAGTACCTACCGTGGCCCAGCGGGGATTATCCCTGGTATGCCAGGCTAATTCTTTTTTTTTTTTTTTTTTTTTGTCTTTTTGAGACAGGGTCTCAGTATGCAGTTCAGGCTGGCCTTGAGCTCACTTTTGTAGCCCAGGCTGGTCTCGAACTCACACCAATTCTCCTGCCTCAGCCTCCCGAGTGCTGGGATTACAGGCGTGAGCCACCACGCCCGGCAATGCCAGGTTAATTCAACATCTTCAAAATCAATTAAAAATGAACAGGTTAAAGAAGAAAAATTTTGTAATCATGTCAATAAATGCAGGAAAAGCACTGATGTACATATGGAGCCTGCACTGTACTTAGAACAGAGTGGAAAATCCTCAACCTGATAAAGAACATGTGGAGAAAACCAGAGCTAATGTTATTCATGGGGCTGAGACGGACAGCTTCCAGAATGAAGAGTTAGCAAGGATGCCTCTCTCACCATGCTTCAACTTATACTGTACATTCTAGATGATGCAATTATGCAAAAAGAGAGACACCAGGTATGGTTCAGGAAGGTCAAAAATTAAACAAACAAGCAAATATCACAAGGTCCAGAGAGCTGAGGTCCACACACTCAAGGTTATACCTGGGAAGGAGCAGAATTATAAAGTAGCATGGGCCCCCAGTCCCTGGTTCTTCACACTCAGTACCTTGGGCCACTTTTTCTTGTCCAAAAAGGCTAAAGTTATGACTGTTCTTCCTTTTCTCCATTTATGCAAGAAAATTAGAACCAGACAGGACATTGGCTAACAGCAGAAACCTACATACACTCTTTGGCAATCGTGGGCCCAATGTGGATGCTAAGTGCTTTTACATGCAGTCCCCCGTGTAATAAGATAAGAGGGAGACAGAGACACAGACAGAGAGAGACAGACAGACAGACAGACTGACGGAGAGACTATTGTTACCTTGCATTTAGTTGATAAGGAACTAAGGAACGCAGAACCTCAAAAGGTTAGTCAAGGTCAGTTATCTCAGGTGCAGAGCCCACTCTCTAAGTAACTGTTTAAAGTTGCCTCTCTGAGAAAGAAAAAGACCACGCACAGATATCCGTTAAATTAGCCTCACCCACATTTAAAGTTAATATGATTTTGAACCACCATTATAATGAGAAATAGCGCCCGAAGCTCCCTCCACCACATCAAATACCAATGGTTTCTAGAGGACCCCTAAAACTAAGCAGAGGAGAGCAAAAGTCCTACATTCGCAGAGATAAAGATAAAAATAAATACTAAAAATTCAACTCAAAGGAATAAGGACATTAGCACCAATCACTCTGAGTTGTGGTTGTCACGAATGTCACAGAAGTTGAAAATAAGATGAGCAGGAAAAGCTTTAAATGATGATTACGGAAAGGCAACGTTTTGCTAGCAAGAAAAGACACCTGAAGTCAGTGGTACAGTGAGATCAGACCTGGGCCCTCATCTCGTCTCCAACAAATGGAATTTGAACTTAAAAAACATTACTTGGCTATCTGTGCCAAGGGTGGACCAGGTTAAAGAAAACAGAGTCACTCTTCCCTTTGAGATTATTCGATAACTAAAGAAGCTTGAGCCTGGTGGGGAAGTCCCTGCCTCTGCCAGATGCAGGATGGGAGGAGGGGAAGGAGGAAGCGGAGGAGGGCACAGCTGTTCCTTGCAGGCTTTCCTTTTTGAGAATGCGCTGGGATTTCCCAGTGTTCCCTGGGATCCTTCCTTCTTTCACCCATTCATTCAGCCAGTATTTTCCAAATGTCCACTACATGCCAGGCATGGTGCCCAGGGAGGCGGATACTACCAACCCCTGGGCAGACAGGACACTTCTCTCATGGAGAGAACATTCTAACCCAGGAGGTCAGCGACTGAACAGTACAGACCACATCAAGTAGGGTGCATTACAACAGGAGCAGAAGGAACGGGGGAAGCAGATGACCACATGCAAGAATGAGGGGGTGAGTGGCTGTCAAGATAAGACTTGAAAGATAAAGAGGCTTAGTCAACTGCAAAGGAGAAGAGCAGAGGGCCCGGGAGGAATGATGAAAAGCCATGGCATGGAAGATAGGGGAGAGGGAGGGTCCGGCATCTTCAAAGCCTGAGCCCAGCAGGGACAGGCTCCAGGAGTCCTGTCAGCTGCCTTTGAGTTTTCAGCAGACTTGGAATGAAGCAGCAGAAGAATGCAGTAGCACAAGCAAGAGCCAGCAAGGGCTTGAGGGAAGGCAGCAAAGGGACCCGCAGCCACCATAGTGGGGACCGGCTTGGCAGGTCTATGGGGCTATGTTTCAAAATCCTTTGCCATGCACAGTGTCCCGCAAGAAGGCGAATCTGCCCAGATCACGCACTCCAGCCTCACATTTTACAAGTGAGGAAATGGAGGCCCAGAGAAGGGACACAATTCATCAATAGCACCAAGACTGAGCAACACCAGATGTAGGAGCCAGGCTCTGGGGTACACATTTCACTTCACTTCTTGGGGAGCAGGGCTAACGCTTCCCTCCTACTCACCACCCTGCGGGAGCAAGCCTGTCCACTCACGTAGTACGGAGTCCTCGGATGTGCTGTCTTTTGCTTTTGCATTTTGAATTTGCTAAAGGAAAGCATCTCAGAACAGCTCACTAGAATGGTAACAGTAACAGCAAGGGCAGTCATATAGACTAGCGTGGCAGTGCACAGCCACGCCTATAATCCCAGCACTTGGGAGGCTGAGGCGGGAAGCTTACCGTGAGTTCAAGGCCAGTCTGGGCTACATAATGAGTTCAAGGCCTGCTTGCACTACAAAGTGAGACCCTGTCTCAAAAAGTCTAATAATAATAATAATACAGAAGAGGAGAAAGAGATGATTACAGTGTCTCAGTAATTTTGCAATGAACAACACAGTCTAAACATTTATATAAACATTTTAACAGTGTAGGAGGAAATATTGCTACTTTCTGGATTGTTATACACCAATTTTCCAACAAAAGAACATGTAAATGTGTTTTCTTACAAAGTATACTGCGAATGTTATCAATAGTCTTTGACCTTTTGATTCCTACTAATAAATGCTGTCTTTAAAAACTAATGTCCTACATCTACAATTGATATTCCTAGGCAGTCTATACAACTATAAAGACCGATGGTTTCTGTTTTTTTGTTTTTGTGTTTTGTAGTACCACAGATCGAACCCAGAACCTCACAGAGGTTAGGCAAGTGCTTTAGCACTGAATTATATCCTAATCCCTTTCATTTACTTGTTTTTAAGTTTAAGACAAGGTCTCTCTAAATTGCCTAGGTTGACCTTGAACTTGAGACATTCCTGCCTCAGCTTCTAAAGTAGCTGGGATTATAAATTTGTACCACCACATACAATGTCAGTAGCTCTCCAACGAAGTTGATGACTGCCTACATCTCCAAGGCAGTGCGGGCACACAGTTATAACGGTGTACTTTCCTTTCCCTCCCTCTGAGATATGTTCCACCACAGGATGAGGTAAACTATTAAGGATTTTACCAGGGTTCTTGGAAGAGGTGTTGTTCCTGAAGATGTGATTCCTCTCCAGCATTCTCAGCTCTCAGAAGAGGCATCTTCCTGGAAACTGCATCGTACAGCAATAGCTCTACAGAATCAGGCCTATTTTGTCGATGAAGCTAGTGTAAATCTACATCCTTTACTACAGAAATGCTCCACAACCAATAAGACCATTTTTCCATTAAAATTTATTTGATTGTAATAAAATCAGAACATGTCCATCAGTGAAAATTTTTGTACCAGTAAATACCGACCCATTTGTTTTCCTATGACTGCTTGAATCCCATTTAAAGAAACCTTATAGACTATTATATTATAAATGTAAAATAACATATGTGCCAGCCAGTTAGAAGGATAATTACCTGTAAGTCACTGGTAGTCAGTGAAAACAGCTGCCAGTTGCAAGGTCCTCTGTCCTCAACCATGTCATTAGGCCACTTGTAGTGACTTGTAGTCTTTCGGACAGGCAAAGCTTTATCCAAAATCCCATGCATCCAATTCATTTTTTAAATTTATATTCAAGGGAAGTTGAAAGAAACTACATAAAACAGCACACAAAAACTGGGTGCCATCAGTAAAGTTTATAATGCCCCAATTTCATGGCTCCACTGTTGAGTTACTAAGTGTTATGGGCCACAATCCCTACATAATCACTTTTCACTTTATACAACTACAGTGTTTATCCTCATAGGAGACACACTGGATGATGGTACAGGCAGGGTGCTCAAAGAAAATCTTCAATACTTCTGACATAAAGGACATTATTACTCCTTATTAAAACTTCTCCCAGATGTGCAGACGATGCCCTGTCTATGTATTCTTCTGTATTTGCA
Organism: Myocastor coypus; assembly: GCA_004027025.1. NCBI lineage: Eukaryota > Metazoa > Chordata > Mammalia > Rodentia > Myocastoridae > Myocastor > Myocastor coypus. The sequence goes on from PVJA010027331.1 coordinate 19,805, forward strand.
AGCTGCGTGTTCATGCAACCATCTACAGAGACCAAGCAGCCCTAGTACTCCATTCCCCACTTCAGTCTCACCATCACCGGCTTTCCTGTTAATCCGCTGAGGAAAGGTTTGGGATTGACGGGTAAACTGCAGGCAAATGCTGCAGACCCCTTGCTGCCGGCCCAGCCGCTGCCGACTCCTCATGTCCACAGCTGCAGCAGTAGAGACGAGCCGCGGAGTGTCAAGAGAAAAGCAAGGCTTATTCTTTAAAGTTCTAGGATGGCAGGGGAAGTGATATTGTTGGGCTAGAAAGTAGTCACTAGCTCAGAAAGCAATGTGGGCAATTTGAGGTGACCTGAACAAGGCCGAGGACAGTGAAGGTGGAGGCAGTCACCAACAGTATTTCATCAAGGTACAACTGTCCTGTCTTTGAAAGGTACAGTGAACAGCACAAACATGAGAACCGAGGTCTCACTACCTTCTACTAAACTGCAGTAGAAGGTAGAACTGCAACTGACCAGCCTGCATGTTTCCCATAGACTGAACAATCGCCCCTTAGGAAAGAAACACAAAGCCAGGTAAAACTAGACAGGAGAACCTCCTGCCTTAGTTCCTTTCCTCATGGCTGAGACAAAGTACCAGACAACCAAAGTCAAAGAAGGAAAGATTTATTTAGCCTACAGTCTGTAGTGGCTTCAGTCCACTGTCAGCTGGCTCTGGGGCAGGGTGGTGTGACAGGGGCATCACAGAGAAGAAACTGTCCATGGGAGAGCAGGCAGAAGGCAGCAAAGAAGCAAGCAAGCAGCAACAGCAGCAGCAGCCTGCCTTCTTTCTGTCGCTTTATGGTCTGCCCAGGCTACAAGCCTATTGATTGGTGTCACCCAGACGCAGAGTGGGGCTTCCATTATCTACACTGATAATCCCAGCATCATACCCTGAATCCACATCCACACCTTCGAAGTTCCCCACACAGGAGTGCATAGGGCCAGGGTGGGGGAGGAGGGTGCATCTAGAGACGAGCCGAAACACCGCCCAACTGATAGCTAGGTCTGTGCTCCTAAACTTAGGCCCCACCCCTGTTCCAGCAGGACAGAAGATCAGCGCCACAGGTGCACACCCCACACCCACCAAATGAGTAGCTGTGAACACAGAGGCATGGGCACTAATTAACCTCACCACACACCCTCAAGTGAGCTGTCTCTCTCCTAGTGCCAGCACCCCCATCCTTCTGCTTTTCAGGTCACTGCTGCCAGACCTTGGGGCACAGAAAACACGAGGAAGTGCTGGATTCAATGATAAGGAAAGACAGAAACGGTACTCAGACAACATGTGTAATCAGCAACTCTTCAAAGTGGATGTATTATTCATAAAGCACTGCAAATGTGAACGAATAGGATAAAGAGCATTAAAGGGAAAAACTGCATGTTCACCTTGACTATCCATAGTCAGGAAAAGACTTAACTTTGAAGCACTATACTTTCTTTAAAATACATTAAAAAATAAAAAGTAAGAAGGATGAGAAAAAAATTAAGGTTTATTGAAAGGAAGCATGAAGGGCCAGCCAGATGATACCTCAGAGGACTAAAACGCTCGCATAGGCAGAGCTCAGGAACCAACGTTCCATCCCCAATAGCATAGGCCGTGCCAGCCCTGCCCGTGGGGTGCACTGAGACAGCGATTGAGACTCGGTGTGCTGGTGCATGCCTGTAATCCCAGCACTTGGGAAGCTGAAAACAGGAGAATCACTACGTACCTGATCTGTGCAGTGAGACCCTAAAGATGCTGTACTAAATACATTAAAAAAAAAAAAAAAAGGAAAAGAGAAGAGTGAATGTTTAAGTGTTTGATCAAATTTGCACACCTATATCTGGTAATCTGAGCAACAAATTTGCTGATAAAAATACATAATATAACAATTGTTAATTTTCTATTCTTGTTTTGAAATTCTGTACCATTTGCACTGTTGTATGTTGCTTTGCTTTTGTCCCTGTTCCTATTATTTCTATTATTTTTGTTTTTCCTCTTTAAAATAATTAAAAAAAAAAAAAAAAGCTGGGCATGGTGGTGCATGCCTGTAATCCCAGCACTTGAGAAGCTGAGGAAGGAGGATCTGTGCGAGTTCAAGACCACCCTGGGCCACAAAAGTGAGCCCAAGGCCAGCCTGAACTGCCCAGTAAGACCCTGTCTCAAAAAGACAAAAAAAAAAAAAAAAAAAAAAAAAAAAAAAAAAAAAAAAAAAAAAAAAAAAAAAAAAAAAAAAAAAAAAGGCAGCTCTGGTTCCAGTCAGCTGAAAGCACCATAGAGGATCTGGGCTTAAAAGCGCATGCGTGACAACGTGACGAGTCAGACAAAAGGAACCTTGGAAATCATCTTCCAAGGACAGCGTTGCAAAATAACTGGTCTCCGAGTGCGCCAGCAACTGAAATCCCAGCATCGGGCAGAACTTGCCTGTGCACTCAGGACAAATGAGTAATTACTAAGGCGGGCGGCTTCGGAGCCGGCTCCTTGCGACCTCCCTGAGCGGCACTTTCCGTCTTTATGAGACAGAACGCAGGCTGCGCTGCCGGTGCCCAGACAGGTGAGTTCATCTCCAAGTTTATTCTGCCACCTAAGCAGACACTTTGGATCCATCAGACATTGGGATGTTTATCCAACACCATTCTAAACTGCTTTAACAAATGTATGCTAATGTTCCATCTTGAACTTCTTTTTGTCACCGCAGTACTGGGGGGTCGGACCCAGGAAAATACTAAAGCACTTCCAGTTTTTCTCTGCTTTAAGATAGGAAGTCACTAGGGTAAGATTCAAACTTGTGAGCCTCCTGCCTCAGTCTCTCCAAGAGCTAGAACTACAAGCATGTTCTTCTCTTTTTCATCTTTTTAAAAAATCTTTTTCATCTTAAAAAATATATTTTAAAAAGCTCGCATCTTCTGAAGGGTAACCCACCAACAGTTCTGCTGTAAGTCTCAATGAGTTGAGGGAATTTTTTCTTTTATTTTTCTTTACCTATATGTTATACACAATTTAATGACCTTCTGGACTTTTACACTTTACCAGCCTGCCCTCGTGATGGGGCCGGAACAGCATGTGGTGCCGGGGATTGAACCACGGTCCCTGTGGTTGCCCAAGCTTGCCTAAGCAGGTGCCTTAGACTGCTGAGCTATCTCACCAGCCCTCTGGACTTTTACAAATGATGAGAATCTGAGGTTAAACCTGAGTAATTTCTGTGCATTCTCAAGTCTCAATATTGCCAGAAATCTCCATGCTAATTGGGGGGCCTGAATCAAAAGTGGTACAAGAGAGTGGGCATGGTACTGAGCAAAGATTTTACCAAAGGAGACACCCAAATGAATGTCAAGCACTTGACTCTGAGCAAAAGGAAAATAAAAACAGGCTGGCACCACACTCTAGAGAACCCGCGTGGCTCTCAAGCTGGCATGAAGTAAGCGGCCGTGAGCTTCGGCTGTGCAAGCACTCAGCCCACATAACGCTGCCCAGCAGCAGCCAGAAGGGCAAAAGGCAGAAAACGCAGACACCCTGCCACTTCCTGCCACTTTTGATATAAACACAGAATTGCTTTGGGCTGGCGATAAAGCACTCCCTTGGGCAAGCTTAGGCAAGCGCCAGGACCACGGTTTGATCCCTAGCAGGACATGCTGCACCAGCCCTGCCCCCAGAGTGAGCTGAGCTGGCCACAACATCTGGGCACACTGACACACACCTGTAATCCCAGTGCTAGGGAGGTTAAAAGCAGGAGGATCGCTATGAGTCTGAACAGCATTGTGAGACCCTGCAACAACCAAATATATTTAAAGAAAAAGAATTGCTTTTTATCATTTTAGCTATATGTAAAATAAACTCAAATCTTTCTTTTAGTTTTCTTACTATTGGAAGTTATCTTTGTACTTAGAGTATGTGGACCATATTTACATTTGTGCATGTGTGTGTGTGTGTGTGTGTGTGTGTGTGTGTGTATGTGTATGTGTGTGTTTAAGAGTGTGAGCTTTGTTTTTGGAGTCCCAGTAACTGCCAATATTATTTGTTTACAAGAGTTCAAGAAAAATTTTATAGTGTAAATAGCATTTCAATGACTCTCTTAGGACATAGTTTCAAGTAGGTTTTAGTAGTTTTTATTTTCCCCTGTATATTTCTGGGTTGTTGTTTTTTTTCCTCAAATGTTCCACACTAAGTCTGTATTACTGTATTAAAACTTCAAGTAAAGATCACTAGGTAAATACAGAATCACCTGCTCCAGTGCACACAGAGAAAGAACTGAGTGTCCCAGAACCCCGAGCTGCTTGTGGCAGGGATGCGGCTGAGGACACAGCCCAACACGGGGTGGTCAGAACTGGAAGGCAATTTCATAATCCCAGTGAATGGTAACCATAATGCCTTCCTGATGGCAACAAGAGACCTACAGTAGAGGAAGGTGACACAGCTAAAGCTGAACTTCAAGGACTCAGGTAACGCCATCAGGGACTCCCTGACCCCTCCATCGAGGTCTCTTTGAGGGCCTTTACCAACAGAAACCCCAGGGCACAGGAAGTCCCTGGACGGCCCCCGCTGAGACATGTAGCTCTTCACCTGGCAAATCTTAAATACCAGGAAAAATAACAAGTATGAGGCAAGGGAGGTGAAAACGCAATTTAGAGAAGGATCTTTCGGATGAGTTGAGTTGGACCTCAGGAAGTCTGAGGACACACAACTCCTAATTTTTCAATGGCTCGCCTTGCCTTAGAGCAGGACTTAGTAATGACCAACACTATGGCACACTTGACCAGAGCACCAGAAAGCAATGTAGGCAACTGAATTCCCTTAGAATGCCTTAACAGCCTTCTAAATATTCAATGCTTTAGGTTTTAATAAGTTTTTTTGTCAGACTAGTGAATTTTGAACAGACCACATGAGGAAAACTGACAATAACCACCTCAGCCACAGCGTCCTTATGATGTGCTATGAGACAATAACCTGCTGCACCTTTGGTCGCCGCAGGCACAGGGTGCTCCAAATACTCTCTCCAAGGGACAGGCAAATCCTTGCACAGCCTACAAGGCCCTGCCCCACATGGCCCTCCCGCTCCTCCAACATCATAATCTACTCTTGCCCCAACTCACCGCACTATGGCTCCCAGCACACTCAAGCCCAGGGCCTCTGCTTCAGCAACACCCTCGGCTGGGAACACCTCCCCCAGATGTCTGAGGTCACCGCTTCGCTCCCAAGAAACCTCTGCAAAGTCCTGCTTCTTAGGCCTCCACCACATGCTACATGAAAGGCAGCACCATCACCACCCAATTCCAACTCTGCTTATCTCCCAATGCCATTCTTTTTCAGGGTAGTAATGACCTATTGTTATACTTACAACATTGCTGTCTTTGTTCCGCATTGTACATCATGACCTCTACAGGACAGTGACTTCTCTTCTTGGTTCTAGAGAGAAGCCTTTACCCAAAGTTACTTGCTGCAATAAACTACTGAAGGAAGATGAGAACACAGGGATCCTGGCCTCAAACACAGTTGCCTTTTGGCCAAAAAAAGAAGAAAAAGAAAAATACGGACTGAACCAGTAAAACTCTAGATTAAGGAGCTTAGTACAAGGCGGGGTGAGAGGGGGGCAAATAAATGATACCCGGCCACATCCCAATTCCCTGATGTCTTCTGTAGTTTTCTAAAACACACCTGGTCCAAAACACAGTATAATTTCCTTTCTTGAAATAACACACAAAGTAATGGCTTAACAGAAAAGATCAACTATTCCACTTCAAAAAAAAAAAAAAGTGCTGAACAGAAAATGTTCAACCAATACTTCATAGTTCATAAAAATAATTCCTAGAAAATTAGGCAGTCATCACGCCTGTAATCCCAGCACTTGGGAGGCTGAGGCAGGAGGATTGGTGCGAGTTCGAGACCACCCTGGGCTACAAAAGTGAGCACAGGACCAGCCTCAACTGCATAGCGAGACCCTGTCTCAAAAAGACAAAAAAAAAAAATCAGGCAGTCATTGGTTATTCTAAACTAGACCACTTACAGCCCTGAAGCGATTCCTCCCTGCCCTGTAATAGTCCTCCTAGAAGACAGTAGCCTTTTATTGTGGCTTAATCTTTGACTCTACTTTTTAAAATTGTTTTGGCTCTTTGGTGGCGAACAGTGCAGCCAGAGTCACCACTACCATTTGATCCCAGAAGCTTCTCTTCTCCCTAAACTGAAATTCCACAACCATTCGACAGGAACTCCTGCTTCCTACCTCCCCTGCCTGAGGCAGGTACCACCCTATGTTCATTTGCTATGACTTAGACTATTCTAAGTACGTCATGTAAGCAGTATTATACACTCTGTGCCCTTTGTGGCTGGCTTATCTCATTTAGCATAATGTCAGCATCCCTCTATATTAGTGGTTCTCAACCTTTCTAATGCTGTGAACCCACAATACAGTTCCTCATGTTGCGGTGACCCCAAACCAAAAAATAACTTTGGTGGCTAATTCAAAACTGTAATTTTGCTAGTTATGATTCAGAATGGCTTTAGGCGACCCCTGTGTTTTGGTTGTTCGACCCCCGCCAGGGTCGCGACCCACAGGCTGAGAACCGCTGCTATCATAGCATCCTGTGTCAGAATTCCCTTCCTAAGGCTTCATACTATTGCATTGCATGTACATAGGTACCACATTTTGTCTCTCCGCTGGTCCTTTAATGCACATGAGATTTTTGCTATCTTTTGCCCATGACACAGGTGTGCAAATTCCTGAGTCCCGGCTTAGAAACCTCTGGAACTTACGCTCAGGGCTGCAACTGCTAGACAACAATTCTGTTTATCTCTCTGAGGAAGCACCATATTATTTTGTCAGAGCGGCTTTGTTGTTTTACATTCCCACACCACACACAAGGCTTCTGCTTTTTCACATCCTCACCTCTATTTGTTGCTTCTGCTTCTGAGAGACGTCAGCCTAATGGTTGTGCAGGGCAGCTCACTTCGGCTTTGATTCGCATTTCCCTAATGATTGGTAATTCTGCAATTCTAAGCATTGCTTGACCCTTTGCATATCCTCTTTTCAGAAATATCTGTTCAAGTCCATTGGCATTTTTTTTTTTTTTTTTGTCTTTTTGAGACAGGGCCTTGCTATGCAGTTCAGGCTGGCCTTGAGCTCACTTTTGTAGCCCAGGCTGGTCTCGAACTTGCACCAATCCTCCTGCCTCAGCCTCCCAAGTGCTGGGATTACAGGCGTGAGCCACCACGCCTAGCTCTCCATTGGCATTTTTTATCAGGTCGCTGCCCCAGTTTGAATACTTCTGTCTATATACAACTGTCAATGTAGGGGTGCTTGTAGTCAATGGTTTGGTGGAACTTGGGTTTCTATCTTAGGATCTCTTGTACATAAGGTGTACAAAACTTAAACATATTTTTTTTCAATTTTTCATGCCCTTTAAATGGTGTTACTGGCCAACAAAAAAATTTGTCTTAAGCCATATGCCACAGTTGTATAAAATGAGCTGAAGAGCTCAGCCTGCCCAACAACCATTTTTATGTGATTATGCAAGTTGACTAGCATCTCTGGAGGCTGAACAGGGGGGGATTACCAAGATTTCCTTTGGTTCTAACTATATGGCACCATATGTCCTAGACACGTGACAATCATAATCATATGTTCTTTTAAAAAAAAATGAGGTACCAAGAAAGACTCTTGCATCAGCAGGCACAAAGCCCTTCTCCCTACCTCTCAGAGACCAAGTGCCACAGAATAATGCAAACCGCACCATGGACCAGGTCCTCCCTTGCCACCTGTGTGCCTCTGCGTGCCGATGGGGGTGTCGGGGAGGAAATTTCAGTTCCCTCTTGGAGTCCCTGTCTTTAGGGAAGTGGTTTTCACATTTTTGTGGATTTTTTTTTTTTTTTACACATAGAAACTCTAGATCTAAAAGACATTAATGACAAAAAGTGAGATGTGCAAGTTGAGCAGCTCTAGCTACAGTTTGGGAAGTTCCAGGGGTTTCCATGAAGCCATAAATGCCAGGAGCAACTTATGCCATCATGCCACAGAAGGAGCCATGCCACGCACACATGGACCATAGTTACCTCCACAATCCAAATGACAAGAGAGTGAATAAAGACACCGGGGCAAGGACGACATAATGCAACAAACACAACTTGTGCAATATGTGGAATATCTGTTGCCATGTGTCACGTCATGCCACAAGTACCTCAATGTGTCTATCTGCGTAGCACAACACCACAATGAAAGAAAAAAAGCAGCAGCGAAGGCTCAGTAACAGTTAAGTAACTCACTTGAGGTCACACAGCTATGAAGAGCAGAACTAGGCTGGGTGGTCAGAGGGCGGGAGGGACTGGCAGCAGATGCCCAACTCGACAAACCTTTCCATGAACTATAGTGCTGCTGTAGGACACAGCTGGCTGAAGCCACTCTGACACATGCCCTGCATCCTTCCATAAACAATTTCCCAAAGGGAAGGTGACATGAGTACCAGTGGAAGAGATAGCATGGCTGAACAAGGCTGCAGAATCACAGGATGACCCTTTGGGGACAGCGTGAGAAGGAAGGCCAGTCAGCCCCTCCACAAAGCTCTTACATCCAGAGCTGTCATCCTCTGGGGTGTCACAGAAGAACCCTGATCTGCCCTGAGATGGACGTCATCCCTGGGTCTGCAGGCACATGTCACACTGCCTACCCGAGACCCTGGCTCACAGAGTGGGTGACCTGGTTTCACAGATGTTTCTAAGAATCCTTAAAACATTTTGCAAAAAGTGTTGAAAAGACCCAGTATCACATGCACGACGCATCCCTACCCTACCCAGTGTCGCATGCACGACGCATCCCTACCCTACCCAGTGTCGCATGCACGACGCATCCCTACCCTACCCAGTGTCGCATGCACGACGCATCCCTACCCTACCCAGTGTCGCATGCAC
>PVJA010027332.1:0-22919 GCA_004027025.1 Myocastor coypus
AAACTCTATCTTCATTTTCGTTCATTCGGCTCTGCCAACTTGTGATCGAGGTTTTATTTTCTTCTATATCTCTTTGAAACTGTTTCATGCGATCTATGTCTTTCCTATATTGCTCCGTCAGGGAGTCCATCATTTTTCTATTCTCCTCTAATTTTTTATCGATGTCTTCTTTAATAGTATTGAAGTCTCTCATTATGATTATCCTTTCTGTCTCTAATACAGAGATTATTTCTGTTTTGTTCTCCTTTCTACTTTTGTGTAGTTGTTCCCCTACTTGGGATGCTATTGATTAGGCTTGTCTTCGTCAACTTTAGATATTATTTCTGCTCTAATGTCTTCCACACGTTTCTCCAGCCATTTTTCCACTTCATGTATTTCTTTTTTTACTTCAGATGTTATCTCTGATCTCAGTTGCTCTATAAGTTTCTGCACTTGTGTGTCTGCCTCAGATGCTACCAATTCAAAGGTTTCATCTGTATAATTCTAATTTTCTTCCATGATAGTGTCTTCTGTATTTGGTTTGGGTGGGCACGGGTCCTGAGATTGCATCCTGCTCCTTTTTGTTATCATTTTGTATGGAAGTGGCCTCTGCACTTTGGTGGCATTATGCTGTGTCTATGGGCGTTTGGTCTCGAGACTCCAAGCTTGTTCCTCTATAGAGGTTCCTGACTCTGTGCTGGAGCTCTGGCTGCTAGCTTCTGTGAATCCTGGCGGATGTGGTCTGTAGGTGGAAGTGGAGCTTTGGGATTGAGTAGTCCTGGTATACTCTTGGACCAGATCGGTTGCCGGACTAGATGTTTGATGGGTTCGGTGCTGGAGTTTGGGCTGCGGTGGACGCGCGGGTTCTGCTACTGTCTAGGATTCGGGTCTGGGCTGGAACAGGAAGTTAGTCGCAGAAAGGCAGTGGCAGGGCAGAGGGGCTCAGGCAGCTTACCCGCGGCGTACGCGCGGGCTCTGCTACCCTGCACCCAAGACTTTAAGGAGCAAACTTTTGGGAAATGTTAAGCAGGAAGCAATGGCAGACAGGCCAGGAGAACAGGGGCTCCACAGTATGAGGTATGCAGCCCTGAGCTTGCTCTTTGGCTTCTTGGAAACGTGACCACTCCAGCACAGTTGCACAACCTGGGCTTTCTCCAGAATCTGTCTGTCTGTCTGTATTTATTTATTTTGTATTTTTTTAGGGAAGGGTCTATAGGGTGTCAGCATCTCACTACTTGATCGAACTCACAGTGATCCACTTGTTTACAGCCTTCTAAGAGCTGGGATTACAAGCACTTGTCATCACGCCCAGTCTCAATTGCCATGTCAGGGTTCCCTGGGGGGCAGAGCCAGCACAGCAGGCCTGGATTCGAATCCCCAGCCCCTGTGCCTGCATGCAGGTGCTTTAATCCACAGAGCTATTTGACCAGCCCTCTCCAGAGTGTTTAAAAATACACTGAGAACAAAGCTCATGTCATCACAAAGCCCAAGAAATGATTTACGGGAAAATGGACATTCTAGAAAGTTTCTGCGGATCCTGTTCACAGGTTGCAGAGTTCCCCAGTTGTCACTGGCCAGTGAGAAACCAAGCAGAAGGAAACCCACTAGGACATACTACTGTTCCCTTCAGGAAATGAGAAACAAAAGGGCTTCCCTGAGGAGAGTTGGGAAAATGACATTTCCTCAGGCCCTTAGGACTTTAAGGTTGACTTTCCAAAACACTGGGTTAAATTGACCTCCTTGTTTATCTTGTTCAGTGCTCTTTAGAAAATACCACATCTGTCTGGATCTTCATATTAATAAAGGGTGTACTTGAAACTATTATAAACATTGAAAGACATTGGGGGGGGAAATAATGCCACTGTGAATAATGACAACACACACCTCCTTCCACATGGCCATTGCCTCACTGACTGCCTATAGAATGAAACCCTTATTCACTTGGATTCTGTCCAGCAAACGCTCTGTCAGCAAAGACTGACAGAGGTGGCGGAAGGGGAGAGAAAGGGAAGAGGGAGAGAGACAGTGAAAGGGAGAGGGGAAGGGAGGAGAGAGCGAAAAGGAGGGGGAGAGAGAGAGAGAGAGAGAGAGAGAGAGAGAGAGAGAGCAATAAGTTTCTCTGTCCCTCAACATTGCAGAGTACGTGGAGCTCACCATGAACTGGGAAAGAAGTGGGGGGGTTGGCTGCTCCTCATGTGACAGACATACTGTTCAGAGGGTTGAGTAGGTTCTTAGAGCAGTACAAGAGTCCCAGTGGGAGTCTATTTTCTTGCAAATTCCTAGGACATATTTTAGAACTCCCAAGGCCTGCATGTGGGAAACCACTCCTGGTACCAATGGCATCAACCTGGTGACAGGGGATTAAATAGAGAGGAAAGTAGGGAAGACAGGAAGAAAAATGGGTAAAGAAAAGCTAAGTATGCCTGGTTTAGGTCATTCTGGATGAAGAACACTAGTGAGCATGTCGTTCCTGAAACCGTTCCCAGGCTGAAGTAAGCCACCCTTCCCAGCACCAGCCAGGCAGGTGCTTCGTGTCTAAGAGCCCTTGGATGCTCAGGAGGTTTCTCCACCTCCTGAGCACCCTGGCTTTACTGCTGCAGGCTGACTCACGCCTTTCCTCTCTGTGGACGCTTGCCAAGGCAGCTGCAGCTCCCTGGCAGCTGTGTAAATGATCAACTAGAACCATAAGGCCAGGGCCAGCCTTTTGTTGTTTCCTGGGGACTCTGTGTTCAGGAAAAGGCACCCTAGATGGTTGGGCGCGTCCAGAACAGGATTACAATGGAAATCCAGAGTGGGAAGGAAGGGAGCCACCTCAGAACTTTGCCTGAGTGAGGTAATACATCAGCAAGAATCCTTCCGAATTCCCCAGGATCCTTTGAGAATTTTGGTTTCAAAAGCAGAAAACAGAGCCTGCACACGTTGTCACTCACGTCTAGCAACTGTTTTGAAATGAAAAGGATATCCAGGTCAACCACAAGCTCCTTACACCGCTGTGGTCCCATAAGATAAATCTGTCTAGTGACTTTGCAGCTATCTCAGCTAGCATAAGTGCACTGATAATGGTAGTACCACAAAATCAACTGATGAAACCTTCTTCCTCTCTGTTTTTTTTTTTTTGTGTGTGTGTGTGTGTGTGTGTGTGTGTGTGTGTGTGTTTCTGAGACAAAGTCACATTATGCATCACAGACAGACTTAAGTTCACTATGTGGCCCAGGCTATTCTCAAATCTGCAGTGATCCTCCTGCCTCAGTGTCCTGAGTGCTAGAGTTATAGGCACGTGCCACCACACCCTGCATGAAACATTTCTTAGAAGTTTGTCATCTCTGTTGTCAACCAGCACCTGATAGTGTCCATAATCAAGCAAGGCCCCATCTCTAAGTGCAAGACCATGGTGGGAATGTCAGCATTAAGCAGTGTCAGGGCGGCTTCGGTGTATGGTGTCAGTGGCAGTGCCCAGCCCGATCTCCTACAGAGATGCCCAGGCATAAAAGAAAATCGCCCAGCCCAGATTTTCCGTCTCACCTGCCAGCAGCTTCTGGCCATCCACTGGCTGACATGGGTCCACTGCCAGATCCTTGGCCCAAGTGAGGTCATTCAGAGGTAACATCCAAGCCCTAAAGCCCTCTGTGATTCAGGCCATGCCTAGATTTTACAGAGGACATGTCCTTGCTCAGCTCCCAGTCACACATCCTTCTTCCCTCACTCCTCTTCTCCAAAGTGGCTCCCTCAACAAATCACACCCACCCGAATCCCTGCCTCAGGCTCTGCACCTACAGAACTCTGCATCATGATGTGGTCACTGACTCCAGCGCCTCTCCATGGAGCTAATCTAAGTCCCTCCACTTAATGGCCCCACCACCTGCCTGCCAATGGTTCCAGGGATTGGTGACCCAAACTTTACCACATTTGCCCTTAGGGGACACTCAGCCAACTCACCTCAGGAGCCACTAGGGAGAGTAAAAGGAACCTTTATCTTCCTGAAGCAGTAACATACATCAACAATTCTGAAGGAAAGAAGCAAGTGACTTCATGTTGCAGTAAACATCAATATATCAGTCAGTTGAGTACAAAATCCACATGAATTTCTAAAAAAAAAAAAAAAACTGTAAAGAAATTGTGGGCTTTCTGTAAGCTTCTTTTGGATCTTCCCAGAAAAACTCTGGAGAGTGTACAGAAGATCTGACACATGTTCTTTCCAAATCCTGGCAGTCACAGAACTGCAAAGGAGGGAGACATAAGCCCACGTTTTGGAGACAAAATAGTAAGTAGCCTAAGGGATTGCTTTGGAAAGCTGAGCTTCTGAAATAATGCTTAGGGATCTTCAAGGCTCCTGGCTCGCAGGGCAGGGCAAGTTCCAGGTTCCTGCATCTCTGGTGAGCCTTAGGTTGCTCGCACCAGATCACTCTCAGGCCTTCACATAGGACCTGTTACTCCTTAGAAGTAGGGCATACGCACTTCCCTAAACCCTGCTCTCCCTACCTTCTCAACCTCGAAACACAGGGTGCATCATTAAAGCCAGGTTTGTTTCACCACAGCATCTTCAAGAACAAAACAGATGGGAAAATAAAAAGGTTGGGATCACCACAGGGTGACTTCTAGGTCTTTGACCTGTTACTTATCATAAGCATGATTTGTGGGGGTTTTTTTGGAAAGCAGCCACGGACTTAAAAGTTGTATTGCTTTAAGAAGAGCCAGTGACTTTTGGCTTAGGCCTCCAGATGCCCAACTCATAAGTGAAAGCAAAACAAAGCTTGGCCTCTAGGCTTTCACTTTGTATCTGTCTCCTCATCACCTTGAAACATTGGGTTCGGTCCTTTCAGCCCTGCATGCACAAGTTAATCATTTATGGAGTGTCTACCTAAAAACTGGTGATACATGGTTCATTGGGTCTAAATTTACCTGTCCTGTCTCATTCTCCTTCAAAACAGAGGACTCCAAGAATTTTTACCATATCTTCCTGCAAGTCCCTGAAATGCTCACCTGGAAATCTTTAGTCATTGCTCCAACCTGTATGCAGCCTCTTGAGTTCAGCAGAGCTGAGGCTTTGTCTCTCCACCACCCTCTCGTGAGGAAAATGAGACCCTGGCAAGTAAGGCACCATAAGAATTTCTCTGAATGTGCAAAACCAGAACCGAGACCAGCATCAACCAGGCCAGAGCACATCTCAGCCTCTTCTAAAAAGCTGACCTCTTTCCTCTTTTCTTCTTCATAAGCTAAATCTGACCCCCACCCATGAGTTGTCCATGAGTTGTGGTTTCTAAAGGCTTTCTTCTCATATAAAAGTCTCTTCCTACTTTCTCTTACTTTCCAGTGAAAGTTTTTTCTTATCAATTCACAGGGTTGCAGTAGTTTTAGTTTCCTTTATCATGGAAGAAATTGCCTGTACCAGCATCTGAAAGTGGCAGGCAGGTGAGTCACGGGGGGGGGGGGGTGTCTCTGAGACCAACTCCTGGGTCTCTAGACAGAGACCCTGCAGCCACAGGGTAGCAAGCAGAATGATTCTTAGATGAAGACCCCACTGGCAAATAGAGATCAGTCTTCAAGCAGTACCCTGTGCATCAAACATGCTAACTAGTACACCTCAGCAAAATTAGATAGATTTACAATTGTAGCATTCTCATGTTGTGGTAGATTGACAGCTGGTGGTCAACTTGTAGCACCCAGCTAAATTGAACCAGCCTGGTGTTGGGTATGGGTGGCCCTCCTAAGCATTTTTGCTATCAAAATAAAAAGAAGAGCTCTTCTCAAGCTGCAGTGGAGAGTGTAGAAGAGAAGAAAAAGAAGGTTCCTGCTGTGCCAGAAACCACTGAGAAAAAGTGGAGACATTTTGCAGACCTGAAGAGAAAGCACCTGAGAAAGAAGTTCGCCCAGAAGATACTTTGCAAAGCAAGGAGAAAGCTCACCTATGCAAAAGCCAGGCAGTATCATAAGGAGTACAGATAGATGTATAGAACTGAGATCTGAATGGCTAGTGTGGTGAGAAAAGCTGGCAACTTCTATGTCCCTGCAGAGCTCAAACTGGCATTTGTCATTGGATCAGGGGTACCAGTGGTGCACGCCACAGGCCCTCAAGGTGTTGCAGCTTCTTGACCTTCGCCAAATCTTCAATGGCCCCTTCATTAAGCTCAACAAAGCTTCAATTAGCATGCTGAGAATTGTGGAGCCATACACGGCATGGGAGTACCCAAACCTGAAGTAGTAAATGAATTAACACAAAAGCGTGTCTATGGCGAAATCAATAAGAAGCAAATTTCCTTGACAGATGATTCATTGATTTCTCAATCACTTGGTGAATATGGCATCATCTGCATGGAGGATCTGATCCATGAGATCTATACTGTACGAAATGCTTCAAAGAGGTAAATAATTTCCTGCGGCCATTCAAGTTATCATCTCTACAAGGTGGAATGAAGAAAAAGACCACTCATTTTGTGGAAGGTGGAGATGCTGGAAATAGGGAAGACCAGATCAACAGGTTTATTAGGATGAACTAAGGTATGTGCTAGGGTGTTTTTATGATTTAGTCAGTTAATAAAGTACCTGCTTCCAAAAAAAAAAATCCCTACAATCAACATGATCATTATGTATATATAAAGTGCACCAATAAACTAATCAAAATGAAAAAATAAACAAAGTTAAATTAAAAATAGAAGAGCAAGAGAAGGAGGGGTGCTGTTGGGAGCTGCTGGCTCTCCTGGGGCTATCGCTCCTCCTAGAGAAGCTCATCATGCTGGCTTTCCTGGTAGGAACTCTGCTGTGCTCATTGTTGAAGGAGCTCTGGACCGTGCTGTCACTGAGGGTGGCTGTGGCTCTTCTCAGGGGAGCTCTGGTCCTAACTTTGAGTGCTTCTTCTTTCCTGGCGCCAGTGCAGATCCCTCAGCCTGCTAGCACAGATCCTTTGTCCCATTGTCACAGATTTTCTGGATTGCACCATGGAATGTGGGTCTTCCCAGCACAGATTCATGAAACAAATCAGTGTGAGACACTGTTGTGGGCTCTAGGCCTCCAGTTGGACTTGCGGGAGGCACTGTTATGGGCTTTAGGGCTCTAGCTGAACTAATGCCGAACATTGCCAAGCCGTTGCTGAATTCTTTGAGTATCTATCATCTATCTATCTATCTATCTATCTATCTATCTATCTATCTATCTACCTACCTGGTATGGGGATTGAACTCAGGACCTTGCCCTTGCCAGGCAGTTGCTAATGCCCCTGAGCTAGCTCCCCAGCCCCCTCTTTTGGTCTTTGGTGTGTGGACATATTTCCATATTGACTGTTCAGGTGACTATTATAAAATAATCCTATAAATTATGCGCCCTGTATTGTTTCCCTTGTGAGCCCTAACTACAGCTCATACAAGTGCTGAATCACCATTGTACTGACCCCAGCAGAGCATTCTTCAAACTCCAGATGCAGAAATCCAGGCCCCTGTGTCTAGCAGGTAAGGACCTGACACTCCAGCTTTCCCCAAACCTTCTCTCCAGCACATAGCTGACCTGCATGCTGGATGCTAATTAGTTTGACTATTAGCCCTGCCCTTAGGAAAGAGAGAGAGAGAGATGTAACCACAGAGAACACCTTTGACTAAAAAAAATTGATAATATTAACCATTGTCTCTTTTTTCTTTTCTTTTTTAAAATATATTATGGCTGGCCCAGCCTGTCCTGGAGGTGGGGCTGGTGCACCATGTGGTGCTAGGGATCAAACTGCAGTCCCTGTGGTTGCCTAAGCTTGCCTAAGCAGACACTTTAGACCTCTGAGCCATCTTACCGGCCCAACATTAACCATTTTCAAGGACCTATGTTAGTAGCATTTAGTACATTCACAATGCTACATAATCACCACCTCTGCCTACTTTCAAGGCATTCCCTTCACCTCAAAGGGAGGCTTCATAACCTACAAATAGTCACTCCACATCCTTCCCTGAACCTCCCCTTGGCAACTCTCGATTTGCTTTCTTTCTCTATGGATCTGATTCTTCTGCATATTTCACATAAATGGAATCATATAATTTGTGACCTTTACCATCATATTTTCCAAGTTCAACCATGCTGCAGCACATATTAGTACTTCCTTATTACATATGAAGTATAACTAAGTTTCTGGTCTGTGAATAGACCCCATGAGTTTACACCATCAGGCCTTGAGAGGTGTCTGGGATGCCCCTGCCTTTTGGCTGTTGTATGTGTATTGCATAATACCTCCTGGGAGCTCTCACTGGAGCCAATTTTGTTTCATAGGAGGAGTCATCCTTGTGTTTCAACTTGGCCTGAACTAACCTTTGGGAATTTAAAACCATTCACCCACTGCCCGGTGAATGAAAATGTCATACCACCAGAGAACTTGATTCAAACTGCTAAAATCATTTAAAAAGAGGAGACCCCAGCTGGAAATGGCATATACCTGCAACCCTAGGTCTCTGAGAGGCTAAAACAAGAAAACTACAGATTTGAGCCCAATCTAGATAATTCTGAAAACAAAGCCAAGCCAGTGTGAAGGCCCTGGCCTCCGTTACTAGTAGATGACCACCAAAAAAAAAAAAAAAAAAAAAATCCCAAATGTTTGATGAGTGGACAGAAAATGGAACAGGAAGCCGAAATCCCAGGGATCCTGCTGGACTCTCACCTTATCACTCCACTCTGCATCACACTTAGAGTCTTCCTAGTCATACCTCACACAGGCTTACCTAAGTTAGGGGTTCTCTAAAATCAATGGTGCGTTTGGGAATGATGCATTTTGGGAATGATGTCAACAAACATGGTGAGACAAAAATGAAGGAAAATAATAGTATGTTCATGAGTACATTACTCTTTGGACA
This sequence comes from Myocastor coypus, assembly GCA_004027025.1. NCBI lineage: Eukaryota > Metazoa > Chordata > Mammalia > Rodentia > Myocastoridae > Myocastor > Myocastor coypus. The sequence continues at coordinate 8,796 of PVJA010027332.1, forward strand.
CATGCAACTGAGGCCTCCCGGGAACACACAGCAGAAATGCCCCACACTACACAGAGCAAAGAGAGCAGACCATTCATTGGCTGCTGGTTGACCTAGGTTCATTAAATCCCCAGCTAGTCCAGGCTGAGTTTGAGTGTTTCAGCAAGTGTTTGAGCCACACAACTACTCCAAAGGACCATGTGCAGGGCACTTACAGGGCCCCTGCAAGGCTAAAATGTAAATAGCCAGAGAGCTGTGAGGGAGGCCCTGCTGGGGAGGGGATGACATCATCAGCTTAGTCATGAGAAGAGGAAAGGGAGGAACTGGTTAGTGAGCCACCTTGGTGGCCTGCAGCCACCAAGAAAACAGCTGCACTCAGGGCTCACAGCAACCCTCCTAAGGCGAAGTCTGCAAAATGGTTTCTACAAAAGTTTTCTGTGAAAGGACTGCAGAAGGGTTACTTTGCATCCAACACAGAGGTGTATTTATGGGCTGCAAGGACAGGATGAACAGTGGACTTAGGACCTAACCTTGCTAATGAGAAACAGAAGGAACTCTGACATCAGTATGAGAAGCAAGAGATCCCAGAGACGCAGGCCTTTTCTTCTGTTCCTTCCCTTGTCTTCATGGGCTTCAGGAAACTCCTTAACACATTTCATCTTGTCATTTTTATTATATTCGCTCATCTCATGGTATAAAATCAGTTACTTAATCTCACAATCGTAGCCTACTTTTTCTAATGTAGAACCTCTCCCTGCATTCTCCCATGGTGACCACAGGCAGGACTGCCCCACTTTGTATGGGGGTCTGTGGACCCCGGGAGCACTCTGAAGAGCCCATGAATCCCTTTGGAGAATAAGGAGGCTGTACTTGCTTTTAACTTTTATTGAGATACAATCTCTATGTTATGAAGTTCCCAGTCATTATATACAGTACAGTGATTTTCAATATATACAAACAGCTGTGTCACAATCCAAAATCTAATTAGTGACCATTTTCTTCACCCCCAAAAGAAACCCAATAGCCCCATACAATACCTTGCTGCTTCCCTTGGCAATACTACTAATCTACTGTCTCTGCAGATTTGCCTCTTGTAAGTTTCCTAAGTGGAATGGTCTGCAGTATATAGTCTTGGAGCAGGTTTCTTCTAATCACATAGCATTGGGATTTACCCATGTTGCTTACTTAATTTCCCATCATCTTAGCTACTTGGTTTAGCTGTTTTCTCATTGGTGAGACAAAATACCCAACACCCCAAGTTAAGGGAGGAAAACTTTAGCATAGCTCACAGTTGGTAGAGGTTTACAGCTCTGATTCCAAGGCAGGGTGACTTACCAGAGGAGACAGAGTTTATGGCAGAGAAGGCAGGAAAGAGCAAGAATTGTTCCTCTTTCCCTTTTTCTTTCTATCCAGTCTACGAGCTTATTGGTTGGAGCCAGCCACATGCAGGGTGGATCCTCAGCCTTCGGTGAGTCCATCACCCACACCAGACCTACGCTGAGCCCATCAGTGGACTAATCCAGTATCACACACCCTTCACTCTGGTCACCTCCCAAAGGCCCCTTTTTTGAGGTCCTATGAAGCTTTAGGGAAATTTCTAGATATAAACCAGAACAAACAAGTATTTTTACTTTATTCAGCATAATGGTTTATATGCAGAAAATTTAAAATATAAGATTTTTAAAAAGATGACTTCTTGAAATATATCCCTAATATTTCTGGAAACAAATTTCTGATGTCTACCTTGTGTTTGAAATAACATGTAGGGGTGGGAGTGATAACTGCTGCAATTACTAAGCCATGAAGAATGGCAAGAGTACTTTGGGAGGACAGCCACAACTGTCACATAGTAAGTAAATGTCTGTGCAGGGTACTGGGGACAAAGCCATAGGTCCTGCAGATGCTGCTCTGGGTGGCTGCCTATACTCCCAATAGGAGGGAAAACACAAACCAAATTTAAGATCCCCATCCCAGCAAATTCTACCTGCGGACTCCTCAGGGTCTGTACTTCGAAGTGAAGCACTGATCCTTGCAAGAGTATGAGCTGGAGTGGGAAACTACACACTGTCTTCATGTCTTGGGTAAGACCTGATGCGGCCATTACTTCGCTACATTTCCATAGGCAAGTTAGCTGACTTCCCTGTGCTTTATTTTTCATTGGCAAAAAGAGGTCATAACATGTTGGGAAGTCTAAATAGTTAGTGAAAAGTTATTCATTAAATTGGTTACCTAAAGTTAAATTGTTGTTAAGTTCTTGGAACCATGTGTGACCTGTACTAAGTGCTCAACAAACAACTATTATTATTTTCAGCATGTCTGTTGCTCTAGGCTGGTCTTCATCCTAAAGAAGCCTTTATCTATAGTGTGACATGTATAGAATAACAGCCCCAAGTGATGACCTCCAAACCTATCGTGCGTCCCCCCAGCTGAGCTGAGGGGGGCTCTTACAGTGTGATTTGCACGCTATCTCAAAGGAAGGAAGAATTTACAAAGCCGACAAGGAGAGGAAAGCAATTTCCAGCAGCGGAATGCATATCTAATGACTGTGTCATTTGGGACAACGTGCACTAATAATAAACATCTCGAGCTCAGCTTCAGTCATTAAGCACGGAGTGGAGAAGGCTGGGCTCACAGGTACTTGCTTCTTGGGCCTCTGTCTTGGAAAATTACCTGGAGCTGCCACAGCAGAATTTTGGGTGATGTGGGGGCCTGCGGGCCCTGCACAGACTGTGATGCGTATGCAGCCCCAGAACTCCAGGAGCCCTGCTATTGTCCTTCCCATAGGGCATATCACATTCATTGTAACGTTTAATGTAATTCTGCAAGGTTTTAAAAACTGAAATATCTTTGTCCTGACAGATTAACTGACAGATGCATCTGTGCTCACTGTTACATCCTCAAGCAGGTGCCCAGAGGTGCTCTGGAAATGCTCTGAGAAGGATGGAGAAGATGGAGAAGATCTCTTCAAGGTCTACTTCAATGTCTGTGAGGGACAGGGGTATAAATACAGCTGAGAAACCAGATCCCACAGAGGCAGTGTATGAGACACCTCTTGGAGGGAGTCTTTTGGTCTCCAAGTCTGAAAGTCATGAATGACTGAACTCCTTCCAGCTTTGCCGAAGTGAAACTGCTTATTAGAAGAACACATACGGCCACTCTTCTCAGCTCTGTGACAGGCTTTTAATACCCACTTGGCCTTGTCGGCCATGGCTGAGATGCTATCATCAGCCTGACAAGGTGCAGGGTACAGGCAGACGTCATCACTTTCCGTGATCTGTGCAGTTCCCACTCCATTTTTCCCTGGAGATGTCACCATAAAACAAGTACTTACCATTGTAAATATTGTTTGGGCCCTGGTAAAACTGGTGGAAAGGAAGGAGGTAGGGTTTGAAAGGTGAAGTGTCTTAGCTTTACTTCCATACCTGCAAGACCCATGGCATGAATTTAGATGCTGTGGATTACTGAGGGAGTGTACTCAGGGGAAAGACAGTGAAAGTCACCCCCACAGGGAATAGAGAGCTGAGCACACACATGGACTCAGCTGGCACTGGGCTCCTGTGCCTCCCCTGTCAGTTCATTCCTGGTGCAGTCTGATGGATGTGGGGATGAGGGGTGAAGCCCTCCCAATATTTCCAAAGCAGAGCTCTAGAGAACAATGCCAGAGAACTGTCACAGTAGCTGGAACAGGGTACATAGTCTTGGAATGGAAGTATAGGAAATGCACCAACAGCATCCCGGTGGTGGCTATTCAGAACTTCGTTGGCATGAAGCTGCATATCAGGTGAGCTGAGATGACTGCCCTTCCTTGTTTCCCTCCTTTGACACTATAAAGGTAGGTAGACATAGCTGTGGTAGTGGACACATGAGTGAGCCCAGATGTGTCGGGAAGAGATCCTTGGTTATAAGGAACATGAATCAACTCTTTACTACTTCCTAAAAGAGTAATTTATTTTGGAATTACATGGGAAACTTCACTCAGCATTCTAAATTCTAGAATATCAGACTGGGAACCAGGAGAAAGAAACATTAGTAGAATACATCCAAGAAGCACAAATTGCCCAGTTGCTTAACATAGTCACTGTCAGTGGAGTGGTGGTTGTTGTTACTGTTACAGTTGTTCTGATTTTATTTTGTTTTGCTTTTTAGTATTTAAGTTCCACAGCTCTAGACCCATCAGATCTGTGGTCTGAGACAAGGAAGTTCTGAGAATGTATTTTTAACCTTATACTTATCAGTCTTTGTGGCAACAAGGCTGTGTAACAAATATCCCCCTAATCTCAGTGGTCTCCAGACCTCTCACTCATGGCCTTGTAGTTGGCCAGCCTAAAAATAAAATGCACATGTGTTCTACCTATTTTTCTTTCCTGGTTGAAGGAGTATTGGTGGCTGAGACACACTTTTCTCACCGTCATAGGACAAGAGTGAAAGGTGAGAATTGCAAGCTCATTTTGAACATGAGGAATGCTGTGTATGAAGCAAGTTACAAAGCCAAGGCCACCATGAGAGTGGTTGCAAAGTGCAGTCTGCCAGGGAAGGAGCAGACTGCAGGAGAAGATCTGCTGAACAGTAACGCAAGGCATACAGACTCATCTGGAGGACAGGGAGATCGAGCCTCTGGCTCTTACCCAGGTTTAAGCACAACAGTGTTATGTTGATCTGTTTTCTATCATGAACTTGAGTGATATTTTATTTCTAAGAAATGTTTATAACTTAAAAAAAAAAAAAAAAAAAAAAAAACTACCAAGTCTCTTACACTGCCAGTGAAAACTCTGGGGTCAGAGGGTAAATGCCTTGCTGATTTGTATTTCTGCCAGAACTAGAAGTCTGGGATTTGAAGACAAGTAGATCTGGAGCTTTAATTCCAGCCTTGCCATTTCCTAGCAGAGACAGCCTGGACATGCTCAGCCACCCTCCTGCTGTCACCACCAAGAAGCTTGGACCCAGTGTCCTCAGTCCTGAGGCTCCCCAGCTGGTGACCACGCTGCAGCATGAGCTGCACGGCTGCCCCCACCTGGCAGGATCCGAGCTCAAACTAGACAACGTAGTGCTATTCATGTGCAGGGCCTGGGACATCACCGCGCACGACTCCTGGTGCTAATGTGCCCATTGGGTGCTACTAAGACGCTATCTTCCTCCCCCTCTTCTTCGGTGGGACTATGGGTTGGGGTGCACCTGTCTTCCCTAGCGGATGGTAGCACTATTTTCACATTTATTTTCTCCCACCCCTATTTCTCCTGTTCTCCACTCCACAGATCAAGGATTTTCAGACTTTTTCAGTCGGAGGGACTCTGCAAATGGTTATAAATTAATACCTTTTCTGGGGCATGATCCTAAGCAATTTTCTGGAGAAGAAATGAGTTCAGGGATGATTTATCAGAATTTTTGAAGAAACATAAAAAGAAAGAAGAAAGTCCTGTGCTATCTGCAAAAAAATTGTATAAATGAGCTTGGCCATTGTGGTCACATGTGCAATCACTTTTACTTTTTTTTTTGCTCTCTCTCTTTAAAAAAAATACAAGCCGGGCGTGGTGGCACATGCCTGTAATCCCAGTACTCAGTAGGCTGAGGCAGGAGGATCAGTGTGAGTTCGAGAGCAGCCTGGGCTAAAACAGTGAGCTCAAGGCCAGCCTGAACTGCATAGCGAGACTCTGTCTCAAAAAGACAAAAAAAAAAAAAAAAAAAAAAAAAAAAAAAAAAACATAAGAAAGTGCCAGGACCATTTTTTTTTACTTTACTTTTATTTTTTTTAATTTTTATTTGATTTTTTATTTTTTTCTTGTTTCAGAACTTTTGTTTGCTTGTTTGTTTATTTTATGGTCAGCTCAGCCTGTCCTGAGGGCAGGGCAGGCGCAGCATGTAGTGCCGGGGATCGAACCGTGGTCCCTGCAGCTGCCCAAGCTTTCCTAAGCAGGCGCTTTAGACCACTGAGCCATCCTGCCGGGCCCTACCATTTGTTTTTTAAATAAGAAAGACAAGGTGGGGGGGAGCTTTCAGGTTAGCTCAGCCGTTTAAGCGCCTGTGCAGGCAATCAAGTCAGGCACACATCCACCTTTAAGGCAGCCTGAGCCAGAAAAAAAAAAAAAAGACAAAGGAAAGGAACCCTTAGAGACAGTCTAAAGCCATTAAGGTCATTGGCTCCAATTTCAAATATGCAAATAAACAAATCTCAATCCAAAGCCAAGTTGCAATGTTTGCATGTGTCCACAGTTTCCTTCTGGTGGGTTTCCTTTTATTGTATGCTCCAGATGGCCAGTGGGTCTGAGGTAGGTCACTGATGTTCTCATTTTGAACAGTGACACCACTTGCTTATCATTTTTCTGGTATCACTCATGCCTACTATAGGAAGAAAGGTGTGCCTCTTTCATTGTTCCCTAATATGTGCACCTGTGTTTCTCCCACATTGCTACCCTAAACACTGTAATTTTGGCTATACTCGGGTTGACAATAGGGGCAGTAGGTAGACACATACACACCTTCCTGCATCTCAACCCTCCCCGTAAGTAACCTCTATTCTCCACCCTGAAATTCAACAACATGGTGATTAAATTTATGCTTTAAGCCACAGTGCAAGATCCATGTAAGCTGCTCTGTGTCTTGGAATTCATGAGCACATTTCACTTTTCTATACAAAATTATCTTCCTATTTTGCTGTTCTGGGCAAGTAAATAAAACTATCCAATTATGAAAAAGCTCTTCTCAGCTTGCCCATTTTCACGGTGTAAGCAAAAGAGAGGTAAACTTGCCTAGGAGTCTTCAACCCAGGCTGCCTGTCTGTGCTGCAAATGTGGGGGCTTTCTTCCTTGTTACCCTGTCCCCAACAACACCAAACTGAACAGCACCATGACTTCCCATTAGGGTGCCTCATAGCTGAACACGCTTCCTGTTTTAAAGTAGTTTAGCAGAAAGCCTAATTGATGAGAGTGAATTTCAAATATCTCTGACATCAGGAACACAAGACACATAAATATTCACAACATAATCCAGAACAGCATAAATGGCAGGAAACAGGGGATCCCTGAATAACTGAGTCCCCTCCTACCAGGGAAGGATGACTTTATGGTTGTGCTCATGGGCTCAAGAACCGAGATAACCCTACAAAAAGAGGCAACCTCTGGCTTGGATAATCCCCCTGTGGATTACCGTCAGTCTATGGAAAGGAGCCGTCAATGCTTAATTTTGTTTGTTTGCTTGTTTCCTTATCTTCTTTCTTCATTTTTTCCTATATTTCTTTTCTTAAAATTTTATTTATTTATTTATTTATTTGTTTGTTTGTTTGTTTGTTTGTTATGGCTGGCTCAGCCTGCCCCCACGGTGGGGTTGGCACAGCATGTGGTGCCAGGGATCAAACCACAGGCCTTATGGTTGCCTAAGCTTGCCTAAGCAGGGGTTTTAGACTGCTGAGCCATCTCACCAGCCTCTCTTCTTAATTTCTTTTCTTATTTCAGAACTTTTGTTTGTTTATTTATTAATTTTTATGGCCTGCTCAGCCTGCCCTGTGGGCAGGGCTGGCGCAGCATGTGGTGTTGGGGATCAAACTGCAGTTCTTGCAGCCGTTCAAGCTTTCCCAAGCAGGCGCTTTAGACCACTGAGCCATCCTGCTGGGCCTCTCTTCTTAATTTCTTTTTCTTTTTTTTCTTGTTTCAGAACTTTTGTTTGTTTGTTTATTTTATGGCCGGTTCAGCCTGCCCTGAGGGCAGGGCTGGCGCAGCATGTGGTGCCAGGGATTGAACCGCGGTCCCTGCAGCTGCCTAAGCTCTCCTACGCAGGCATTTTAGACCACTGAGCCATCCTGCCGGGCCCCTCTTCTTAATTTCTTACAGCTTTTTTTTTTCTTACCTTTTCCAACTTGGCATGCATGTAACTGGTAATCTGAACAATTAGTCTAAAGACAACAATATGCAAAGCAACAAAAGCTGTACAATTCACATTATTTGGTTTGATGAAGTTCGGTATCATTTCTAATTTTTCTTTTGTGTTATTATTTGGTATTCTTTTCTAAAATAAAAATGGAAGATAATTTTTTAAGAAAGCATCCTCAAGAAGGCTTCAGCTCCACTTTGGACTTCAGATTCTTGCCTAGATGCTCCCATTTTCCCTGAAGACATTCCTGTTTGACCCTCCTCAGATGTGGTTAATCATCCCCTCCCACTTGGTGTGCACAGGCTGGGGAGTTAGCTCAATGGCATAAGCTCCTGCCTGATGAGCACAAGGTACTGAGTTCTATCCCTGGTCCACAGTGGAGGTGGGGGACGAGCCATGCAGCAGTGTACATGAACTTTGTATATATTTCTATTATAGCACTAATGACAGGAAATTGCCAGTTTTCATCTAAATGTCTTATTCTAGCAGTTTCCGATTTTCTCAGAGCCAAAGACAATGCCAAGAACGACCCTAAGCATTTAGCACCATACTTGTTGTTTAGTATAAAGTTATGGGACACTCAAACACCTCATGTTAGGTAGTTTTTCTTTCCACAACAGCAAAAAAAAAAAAAAAGAATCTGAAATCATGGGGACCACTTCTGAGAATTTACCAAAAAGGAAATATGGACAGAATTCATCAGCAGCTAATACTATGAAAGTGAGAAAATAATTTGCCAGCTTCTTCATAGCCTTTCCTATCCCCACTGTCCATCCTGCCCCACCAGAGCCATAGGTGAAGGGCTAGGCACCTGTTACTATGGATATCATATGCCCAACTTCTCCACGGCCATGGCTCATTAGGATGGCACTGCCATGCAACCCATTAGATTAGGGAAATCAGGTGACGTGATTCAGGATGTTGATGAAGAAGCCCAGGAGTTGAGAATTACATAGTAGTGATCCTTGCATCTGAGGTGACATCACCTCAAGAGGAGGTGGCTATTTGTTATTTTATGACAATATAGGATGAGGAATAATTGTAAGAAGTTGGACACATAGAGAAAATAAAACACCTGAATCCTCTGGCCCCAGAGAAACACACAGACATAGTACACGCAGAGAGGGCAGAGCTCTGTTTTGCTCTTCTCAATTCTTGTCAAAAAGAAAATCTGGCAGTGTAAGTTTAAGTTCCATGACCAACCCCAACAACATATATTTATTATTGATTTTGCTTACTTGTGTGGATTTTATTCTTTTCTCTAAAGTACATTTTTCCTCAGGCATCACACAAAGCAAAATCTCCCCTTGACCTCACCTACTCACTATTAGTAAGTACTCATGAGGTGATGCTAGATTAATTATATTCAGAGAAATAAAAGGTCTCTCTGCAGGGAGGGAGAACTGTGTTCACTCATCAACACAACCTTAACAACTAAAGATTGTTTATTTTTCATCATATCCTTTACAATGTAAAGGTCATTGATTTTTTATTTTTATTTTTATTTTATTTTATTTTATTTTAGTCAAGCTAATCTGGTTTCTAATGCCAGCTTTGCTCATTTAATGGCTAAGTCAATCTGAAGTCGTTATGTAACTTTTCCTTGCCATATCATTAAAAACAATTTTAAACTTTCAAACATACTGAGATGTGGAGAGAAGAGTGTAAGGAAAACCTGGGCCTATCTTACCCAGCTTCAGCAAGAGTCAACAACTTCAATCTGATCACGACACAACAAGTAAATCCACACTGAAGAATTTCTAACAAAATGGTCAACAAGTGTTTTTCAAATGTGCCAGGAGCGGGAGAGAGAGGGAATATCACATACCAGCGGGGACTATGGGGACAGAACACATAAATGCAATGTGAGAGCTCTCAAGTAGGATTCTGGAAAAGATAAAGAACACTAGCAGGGAAAAATAAAGTAAAATTAGAATAAAGCATCTAGGTGAGTTGATGTTGCATTGTCGGTCACTTCTCCATGTCAGTCTTATACCCCGCGGGGAGATAGCATGATGCATTAGGGGAAGGTAGGCGACATGGAGCTGGGTCCCCAATGCTAAAACAGCACCAGAACATTTCTGCAATTCTAAAATTGAGGCAACATTAAAAAAAAAAAAAAAAAAAAAAAACCTTTAAAATCTATATGCATTACCATTAGGCCACTATTGTTTCATCTACTCCTTCCCGTCAGTCTTCTTCTTTCACATGAATATTTTCAAACAAACATTAACTATATATAATTTTACTTGTTTCTCACTGACAAGGAATCTATCTTATAAAATAATGGTAATTACATGAGCCCATCTGACAAACTCAACACCAACTCCTTAATACATATTACTGAGTACATGTACCATTTCACCAAATATATTTTATTTTTAATTATTTAAATCATTTATTTATTTATTTGGTACAGAGTCTCACTATGCAGCTTGGTGATCCTCCTGTGTCAGCCTTCCTAGCATTACAGGCATGTGCCACCATGTCTGGTTTCAGGGTCAGCATGGCATGCAGTACTAGGGATCAAATCTGAGTCCTGGCACTTGCTAGGCAGCTGCTTAGACCTCTAGGCTATCTCCTCAGCTTTCATCAAATTTCTTAACAACAGCTCTTAATGCATTTTTAAATTTGCAATAAAATCAGGTTTCCTTGGAAGTCGTGCTATTCCAAATTATCAGCTTTCCTTTCCATCTCATTGCCTACACAGTTCCTGTACCTGTAGACTGTCCTACGTTTTTCCTTGAATGGTTGTAAACCCATGGTTCAGTTTTTATTATATAAAATAGAATCAGAAGCACTTACCTAAAAAGGACCATGCAAGGCTTAAATGAGAAAATGTGCGGGGGAGAAAATCCCAGTGTTTAATAAATGTTCCTACCTCCTACGCAGCACTTTCTCCTTCAATTCCTTCTGAAGGTTTATATTTTATTTGATTTTGAGTTGTCACCACTTACATCTCATGAAGTTATCACTAGACTTGTTGTCAGCTAGCATTCACAAGGACTCACAAATTTGTTTTTATAAATGATGCATAACGAATGCCTCCATATATATATATATATATATATATATATATATATATATATATATATAAAGTTTTGTGGTATCTGGCTTAGTTTTGTCTTTACAGTTGGTTCTTAGTCTAGATCCAAATTCCACAAATGGCAACTTAGAAAATGTTTTTCTTACATCAATATGCCTAGCCATATGAGTGCTTGAATTAGTTGTGCTTGTAGTTCAGATTAGAAATATAAAATAAAAAATTCTAGTTGGATGTTAAGAGGGATGTTTCCACTCCAGATGGTGAGAAATATAGATTACGAAGGAAGTCCCTGAGGGAACTGCCAGAAATCACTGTGAAACTCTTAAAAGCAGACCTGACAAGGACCACATACCAGAGCAATGGAATATGCAATAGGGAGAGAATTCTTTATTCACAAAAAGATGAAAAAGAAAAATATTTTTCTTAAATTGCTTATTATGTGATAGTCCCTATTCCTTTTTTCATGTTATTTATAAGTTGAATAGTTGTAGTCATTTACTTTAGAGGTTTCCCCCATTCAAGATGGACCTGATGATATCACTGTGATATTTTGCATTATATTTCTCTGTCTGTATTTCTTGTAATTCACTAGCCAGATATTTGTGCTTTTAAGCTACTACAAACAAAGTAAATTTTTAGTGTTTAAGGGTTGATATAGATTGAAAATTACACTCAGCAAAATTCATAAGTCAAACTTGTAACATTTAATGTAGCACTATTGATCAGGAGGTGGAACATTTGGAAAGCATTAATGTCATGGGACAGAGCCTCTGTGAGTTGGATTAGCACTTGAAGAAAGAGAGGCTGGAGAGCTCTGTCACTCTTTGCTCCACACAAGGGTTCCAAAGAGAAGCTGCCAGCCTACAGTCCAGAAGAGAATTCTCACCAATGTCCCAGGTTCCTGGCATCCTGGTCTCAGACCAGGTCAACCTCTGGAACTATGAGGAATAAGTGTCTGCTGTTGATAGCAAACCATGCTTATATAGTTAGCTATAAGACAGGTTTCCTTGGCAGCGTTTAAAGAAATTATTTGCAAAACTTTGATCTTGCACACAGTTGGTACTACCTACATATTTTTTCATTGTCTTTCCTCTCTAGCTTCCCACTTGTAAAGTCAACTAAGATGTGGATTGTATGACCTACCTCTTGTCTTCAGCTATCAAATCTATGGCCTCCGTAACCTATTCTGTACATGGTGGGAGGGATAAGAAAAGAGGTAATATAAGTATGACTTAATGAATCTCATGTCATAGAAAGAGGGTTTTTTTCTTAGGCTCACAATGCTAGAAGCAGGTGCTGGTGTTGGTGGGCACCATCGTAAAGCTCAGGACTCCGGGGTCCCTTGCAGCCTCTGCTCTTGGTGTTCAGGCAAATGTCTGGCATTGTGCAACCTGCCATACCACATACTTCTTTCTTGTAAGCAGCATCCAACAAAATGCAGCCCTGCCTCAGTCTCAACTCCCAGAGTGCCAATCAACCTTTTCAGTATTTTGAAGACCAGTAGTTGAAGTCAGTAACTCATACATAGGGGCATGATAAAGTTTAAGGTCCCTTTCCTAAGGGCAGGGAGATTTCACTCCAAGTTCTTACAAATGGGGTCTGATGAAATGAGACACTCCCAAGGGCAGGGGGAGCATATTCCAATGCCAGACTGTTATGCAGCAAATGTTTGTGCCCTTTGGAATCATTCCAAAGGAACGTTTCAGTAGCAGAGGCTGGGTCGGTCAAATCAAAACCAAACAGAATCTACTTTTGTGATGATAGCCTTTTCTTAAAGTTTGGAAGTCATTTAAAACCGTTTTTTCATCCAATAAATATCCTTCTGTCCAGCACCTTCCTGGGGGACCACAAAGATAACTGAGATGTTCTTCCATGTGGACAGATCAGTGTGGTGTGTGGGGAAGGAGAGGAATGCACCGGATGAAGCAGCTATCCTACAGGGCTGGGGAGGGGTTTTTTTCTACAAGGGTAGTATCAGCAAAGATGGCAAAGATGTAGCATGTTCTTGAGTAACCCTACTATGACTAGGGAGTTGGAGCTGATCTGTCTGGCCTATCTCTTTCTCTAGCTGTACAAGTTCTGCCCTCCTTATGACTAAGAACAAGATAACCATGCTTCATTAAGTAATGGCCAACAGATAGAAATAAGGCATTAGAACCAAAGTGTACTGTGCTTTCCTAAACAGCTGTCTTCAACCAAGAACATCCAACAGTGCGCTGCTTCCAAAACCAGCTTTGTGGGAGATATTATTGAAAAAGTCAGGAAAGAACAACTGAGACTGCAGTAAACAAATTAGACCTTGGGGTATTAGAAAAGTGGGAAATTTAGAAATAGCAGGCAAAGGAGGGCCAGCCAGATAGCTCAGCAAATTAAAGCATCTGCTTAGGCAGACACAGGGGCCAGGGCATCATCCCTAGTGTGCCATGGAGGCCCCACTCATGGGGCACTGAGACAGTGGTTGAGACTGGGCATGGTAGATCTCTCCTGTAATCTCAGCACTTGGGAGGCTGAAAAACAGGAGAATCACTATGAGTCCAATAGGCATAGGGAGCTTCTGGAGACCCTATGCTAAACACATTTTAAAAAACAAGGACAGGGCCTGGCGAGATGGCTCAGTGGTCTAAAGTGCCTGCTTGGGGAAGCTTGGGTGGCATCAGGGACTGCGATTCGATCCCCAGCACCACATGCTGCACCAGCCCTGCCCTCGGGGCAGGCTGAGACGGCTATAAAAATGAGTGAATAAATAAACAAAGGTTCTGAAACAAGAAAAATAAATAAATAAAATTTTAAAAAAATCAACGACAGGAAAGAAAAAAAATGATCCATAAGGGTAAAAAATAACACAATAATAAAGAACATCTCATTTCATACAATCAGCATTTTCTAAGCTTTGTAAACACATCAGAATCAATATAACCAAATTCAATTATATCAAGAAAGAAGCAAATGTGTTTTGAAACTATTATATTGTTATTTCTTATTAAAAGTAATTAAAAATTTAAAAAATACTTTAAAAGGATACATTTTTTTAAATTAAAAATGTATCTATATTCTGCTTATAGGAGCCAAATTTAAGGCAAAAGTAGATAAAATGAAATTTGCGGGAAAACCTTTTGGGATAAAAGCAGTACTCCTGTGTAACTTGGAAACATGATAGGTAGCCATGGTCTTTCTTCCTTTTGCTCCTGGGTCTTTCTCCTGAGCAGCCCTCACAGGAAGACTCTGTCTTCCCAAGGCTG
>PVJA010027333.1:0-28701 GCA_004027025.1 Myocastor coypus
AAAAAAAAAAAAAAAAGTCACTCAAAACTTCAAATGTTGGGCTGGCAAGATAACTCAGTGGATTAAGCCCTTGCTTTAGCAAGTGCAGGGACCAGGGTTTGATCCCCAGTCCCTCATGCTGTGCCGGCCCCATCACTGGGGCATGCTGAGCCGGTAAATGAGTACAAGCGTGGCCGCACACATCTGTAATCCCAGCGCTGGGGAGGATGAAACCAGGAGGATCTTGGACTATGAGTCCAAGAGGCACAGTGAGATCCTGTACTAAATACACACATGAGAAATGAAAAACCCTCAAATGTCATGGACAATATCACGGGTTGTAGGAGAGATGAGATCACGCTGGTATGGCCACTCCACTCAATTGGAATGCCTGTCATTCTGTTTGGTTGGTTATTTATTTATTTATTTATTTACTTATTTAGATAAGCAATAGAAAATTGTTCAGTCCAAATAAAAAAACAATTGTTCAGAGGATAAACAGACAAATATACACCTTAACAGATTGGAGAAATAGGCAAACATCTTATAAAACCAGAATGTGCTTAAACATATTTTTTGCCAAATTGAATTATAATGACACAATATTAGAAGCTGACAGGCCTGGCTGCTGGATAGGCCACGCTTGCGTCAGGCCGAATGTCTGACTCACGTGGCGGACCTGGTGCTAGATAGGCTGTGCTTGTGGTGGGCGGGAGGAGGTCTCATGTGGCCGGCCAGGTGCTGGATAGGCTGTGCTTGTGGTGGGCGGGAGGAGGTCTCACGTGGCGGGCCTGGTGCTGGATCTGCCACTCCCTTTCTGATTCATCTTCTTATTTCTTTTGAGTGTGTGTGTGTGTGTGTGTGTGTGTGTGTGTGTGTGTGGCTGGCTCAACCCACCCTGGGGGTAGGGGTGGGGCTGGTGCAGCACATAGTGCCAGGGATCAAACTATGGTCCCTGCACACTTACCTAAGCAGGTGCTTTAGACTCCCAAGCTATCTCATTGGCCATATCTCCTTGTTTCTAAAGCTAAATTGGCCCCTACACTGTTCCTGTCCTTCCTGCCTTTCTCAGAGCAGATTGCCTCTAGTGACAACAGTGATGACAATGACAGTTATGGCCGTGACAACACAAATCCCCGTCCTTTTCTGAGCATCTCCCTCAACCAGGATATCTGATCTTCACAAAGGCCCTCACAACAGGCACTAGTACCTACCTGTTCCCATTTTATAGATGAGGAAACTGAGTCTTTGGGTCAGTTCATCAGGGCTTTGTTAGTGGTTTTGGTCTGAGCCTTGTAAAAACTTTCTGGTTTCCAAACTCAGGAAAGGAGGAGGCAGAAGGAGAGAACAAGGAACATTGTCCCACTGCTGCCCCTCTCCCAAGGTGGGGAATCCTGGGGCAGAGCTCGGAGGTGGCGCAGTAGCCTAGCATGCAGGAAGAGGTCCTGTGGCCCTTCCTCAGCATGGCATAGATGGGTAGATAGTTGGATGGGCAAGTGGACAGGCCCAACCTACTTACCTTCCCTGCACCGTTTCAGTTAATTATCATTGTTAATCATCCCCACTTACAGTGAGGAGACTGAGGCTTCCTGAATTTAAGTAGATTTGCCAAAGGTCACAGAGTCTCATTCTATGCACTGATAATACCCTTGTTGACTACATTTACCATCCTCAGGAAGGAATGTCCTGGTGGCCTCCCAGTGTGACAGGCACCAGGTGACTATCAGACTGATGGGAAGGACAGCTGGGCTTCATGAGGGTTGGAGGCCTAGGCTCTCTGGAGATTATCCCACCCCGACTAGGGCATCAGTGCAGAGGGCAGAGGTAGGGACAGGCACCAGAACACAGACGTCTCTAAGCTTTAGGCCCGTGCTCCTCCGCTCCGTTTGTGTTTGTCATTGTGCTCAGGGAGCCTTGTTTTCACCATAGTCTGGTTGAACAAATCCACGAGATTCTGCATTTCTGAAGAGCTGATTCCATACTTCGAATGAGACTGAATCCCAGTCACTGTTGCACAAAGTATCGTTCTGTCCACATAGGTCAATTTGTAGAAAGTTAATGCATACCTGTGTGCAGAGAAAGGTCATTCCTAAGTGCATTTCATTATTTATAAAAATGCACTGGCTGCTAATATGTTCAGTATTTCTTTTTTTTTTTTTTTCTGTTGCATGCTGAATGTTTTTTTTATTTAATATTTTTATTGTTTAAATTTAACAATGGTTATATTACATATTTTCATCATCAGATCAGTTTAGATTAATACATATAGGTATATAAGATTGATCAAACAATTAAATGTTCAGTATTTCTAATCCTACATTTCTAAAGCCCAACTCAAGCTTTGCTCTGCCATAGATTGGAGTGTGCAATCAGCTGGCAGGCTTGCCAATGTCTAAAAGCGGACGCACCATCAGCCTCCTCCAAGGTCAGCTCAGTTCAGGTCTGCAGACCTGGCTGGCTGAGGGTAGAGGTGGCAGGTGAAATCCAGGCTGCCGAGTGTCCACACCGGGGCTTTCAAGCTTAGCTGTTAGTGTAATGAATTTCTCACTTCATGGCAGATTTATCATCCACACAATCGATCTCCTTTGTGCCAATATTCAAGTTATTTTAAGGGGGAGCTCTTTGACCTTCTGAAGAGATGGCCTGAAAATCAGGGGATGTTCAGAGAAAAGCCTCTGCTGCTGAAATAGGCTGTGGCTGAGGCGGAGACAGGCAACCAGGTTTGGGTTGTAATCGTCATCAGCCAGACATCACTTTGGTTAATGTTCAGAAGCCTGGAAATATAGTCTGTCCATCTGTCTGCTTGTCTGTCTGTCTGTCTGTCTGTCTTTCCGCCTGCCTGCTTGCTTATGTGCCTGTCTGTCTTTCCCTCTCTCCCCCAAACAGCCACGTGCACATATATATGCACACAGCATTGTGACCGCCTGATATAAATGTAATAGCACCTTCATGGGTCATCAAATACCGTTCAATTAGCTGAATTATGTAAGCCTCGACACACATGGACATCTCTCCTAATAAGTGCGTTTTGCCGGTGTTGCAGTGGGATGGCTGGGTGGCCATTGAGGCTGGCGGTGCTGATCCCCTAGTGCTGGCAGAACTGCCCTGGTTGGGACTTTATACCATCTGAGCAAGGCATCTTTGTGTTATGTCCAAATCAGGCATTGCTTCTAGGAGTGGAACCATAGGCTCACTTAAATCACTACAGTTGCTCTGAATGGTCATTGTACTAGGTTTGAAGCCTGGGCACCTACAGCTAGAAACTCCAAAGGAAAGCCTAAGCCTTATGAACCTCAAGGCCACCATGGCTGAGACCAAAATGGGGGCAGTTTGGGTGAGGAAGCAAATGTAGAGTGGTAAGTCCAATGGGGACCATTGGGGAGCATCTACTGAACCAGAGCACTTGATGAGCTCCCACGTGGACGAGGTATGGAAAGGCTCAGTGGGGAATAAAGCATAGCCCCATCCTCAAGGAAGTCACCATCTAGTGAGCAATAGGCCTGCTACCATTGGAACTGGCCAGCACAAAAGATATAAACAGGATGGCAGAAGCCACAAAGAAGCATTTGAGCAGAATCTCATTCTAAGGTTGCATATGAATGGGGAAGCCAGGTACTCTAGCCATGAGCCAAAATCGAGAGCTAGCCAACATAATGGGCTGAATGCCATGTCAGAAACACCATCCTAATTGATGTCATCATTTTACACATGTGGAAACTGAGGCACAGGGAGCAGAAGTGGCTAATTCAAACATCCCCAGGGGATGGCTCAAAAGAAGAGGAAACATTCGATGAAGGCTTTGTAAGATACATAAGGCACTCACTCCTGTCCTACAGCTATGTCCATGAAGAAATCTTTGCTCAAGAAATCCTAGATTCCAAGGACAATCCAATGGTGGAAGTCGACCTGCACACAACGAAGGACCGACTCTGAGCAGCTGCACCTGGTAGAGCTTCCATGGGTATTTATGAAGGCATATAACTAAGAGATGAAGGCACATCCCAATACCTGGAAAAGAATGCTGAAGGCTGTGGAGCACAGCAACAAGACTCTAAGCCCTGCTCTGCAGGAAAAGAAACTAAGCATTGTGGATCAAGAGAAAGTTGATAAATTTATGATTGAGCTGGATAGGACTGAGAATGAGTCCACGTTTGGGGCTAGTGCCATCCTGGGTGTTCCCTTGGCAGTGTGTAAGGTGGGAGCAACTGAGAAGGTGGTCCCGCTCTGCCAACACATTGCAAGTCTTGCTGGGAATCCTCACCTCATGCTCCCAGAGCCTGCCTTCAATGTGATTGGTGCGAGTTTCCACGCTGGAAACAAGCTACCATGCGGGAGTTCGTGATTCTGCCCATGGGGGCCAGCTCCTTCAAGGAAGCTGTACACCTTGGTGCTGAGTTCTGCCGCCACCTTAGAGGGTCATCAAGGCCAAGTATAGGAAGGATGCCACCAATGTTGGGGACGAGTGTGGCTTTGCACCCAACATTCTGGAGGACAGTGAGGCCCTGGAGCTGCTAAAGATGGCCATCCAGGCAGCTGCTTACCCAGACACGGTGGTTATTGGCCTGGGCATGCCAGCATCTGAGTTCTATCACAGTGGGAAGTACGATCTTGACTTCAAGGACCTGACGATCCTTCCAGGCACATCACCGGGGAGAAGTATGGGGACTTCTCCATGTGTACAAGAACTTCATTAAGAACTATCCTGTGGTCTCCACTGGGGACCCCTTTGACCAGGATGACTGGGCTACATGGACCTCCAGATTGTAGGGAATGACCTCACAGTAACCACTCCCAAGAGAATTGCATAAGCTGTTGAGAAGAAGGCCTGCAACTGCCTACTGCTGAAGTTTAACCAGATGGGCTGGGTGACTGAGTCCATATAGGCCTGCAAACTGACTCAGTCTAGTGGTTGGGGGTGATGGTGAGCCACTGCTCTGGGGAGCCTGAGGACATGTTTATTGCTGACCTCGTATTGGGGCTGAGCACAGGACAAATCAAGACTGGTGCGCCATGCTGCTCAGAGCTCCTGGCCAAATACAACCAACTCAGGAGGACTGAGGAGGCTTTGGGGGACAAGGCCATCTTTGCTGGACAAAAGTTCTATAACCCAAAGGTCTAGTGAGAAGCCAGAGGCCCCAGGACCTGACAAGACAGACCCGGGCCTACAAACTTTCTTCCTGAAATAAAACTGGTGCCACATAAAAGAAACAAAGACACCTAAGATCTAGTGGTGGAGAAAGGAGGACACTCAGACTCCAGATAAGTCACAAAGGGATGGGAGAGTAAAAAGAGCCATGAGGGTAACCTCAGTGTGATTCCAGGAGATGACTGGCAGCTGTGACTTCACTGTCTCAGTGCCTCTTCCAGACTGATCCTGGGCTGAGACCCCGGTTTCTGACCCTAGTCGAAGTGTCCACTGACTACAGCATTGTAAATACCTGACTCCTTGAAATGGATTCAGAACCCCATCTCCTATATTACTTTTTCTGGGGATACTCCCGAGCTCTAGTTCAAGTCCATTTCCCCCAAGACTCTTCCTATTTTTCTTTTCTACTTTGTTTCCTGACTCTGAGGCACCCTTGACCCCCATGCACAGAGGGGGTCACATGTGCATGTCCCTGGTATGTATCACATTGGGCAGAGAAATGAATAAACACGCCAGGAAACAGATATGTTGGAAACCAGATTCCATTTGTAGAGTCATTAGTTGGTATTAACTCTGTCTTCTAATAGTATTTCCCTGTGCAGTGGCACAGAACTCTCTGATTGGGAAAGTGCAAAGGAAGCTTATTAACTCCCAAGCTCTACACCGATTTGGGCATCTGCTTGGTGCAGGGAGCCAGCTGATGTGTCTCTGAGGTGCTGAACTGATCCTATGGTAGGAAAGCATTACTAGGTTGGCAGAGCAAATGTCTACAGACGCCCTGCTATTCTGCCTTGACACAGACTCTCAGGCATGCAGGCTCTTTTTGCCCTTATTACGAAAGAACCAAGAAATGGACTTCCTCCGTAGTTGGATTAATTTTTCACAGCAGTTTGCTAACTGTGTCAGCAAGAGGAGTTTTCCTCCCAGAGGGAGAGACCTGCTGGTGATCTGAAGATATCAGGACTTCACAGGCTGTGGCAAGGAATTCCATTTGCCTGAAAGGGTCTTGCAAGGCTCATAAGAAAAGCGCAGAGAACTCCGTTGGTCTGGAGAGTTGGGTGGCTGTCCATGGTGCTGACTGCATTTTAAGGAAATTGACCCAGTGATTGAAGAATACCTCCCAACGCTCCGAAAGGTCTTGCTCTTAATATTGTCTCCAACCTTGGTGAAGGTATTGCAAAGCTTTCACTGGAAAGACAGATGCTGGACTTGGACTCTGCAACTTACATAGTGGATTTTGTGTGCTGCTGTTACTTCTGTCGATTCTGTACATTTGTTTTTCAGAAGAATTAGGACGATGCTTTTGTTTTATTCTCACCCATAGGATATTCCAACTACTTCTGCTGAGGGAAGCCTCTGACAGTTCAGTAAAGTCACATTTTCTTGGGTGGAATAGGGCCTGTTCTTCCTCCTCAAACTTCTGCCTTGGAGTATGTGTCTGGGATGCCTGAATTTTACAATTCATAGCTTTTTTCTGTGTAGGGACAAGAAGGTAATAGAAAAAGTTTCTCCCTAAGCTTAAAGGGCGAGAATTGACTTGCTTTTTCTTCCTCAGAAAAGTCCAGGAAGGCAGGAAAACACTGGGGACAATGCAGGTTTTGGATTGAGACCAAGTGTTACCCTAGGTCTCTCACTTACCCAGTGTGTTGACCCTGGACAAACCACCATCTCAGATCCTCAGCTGCCTGTTAGATGTAAGATGGGGATGATTCCAACCTGTTCGCAGTGACTGGGATCACTGGGTGGGATGAGTCTGAAAAACATTGATATGAGCCTGCTGCAGAGCAAGGCCACTTCGTCAAGTGAAGATTCCCCACTTTACCCTGAGAAGCACCCAATTTGAGATATCTGAATTTCCAGCAGCTGTCAGGAGCCTATGGTGATATCTAAAAATTGCCAGCTTGAATTTTCCTTGGACAGTGAGGCTCTTTGTGCAAATCATTCTCTCTCTCTCTCTCTCTCTCTCTCTCTCTCTCTCTCTCTCTCTCTCTCTGATTATAGGTGGCTGGTGAGCCATGAGCAGCTTACAGCTAACTGCCATTTTTTTTTTACCAGCATCTTTAATGCACTGGAGCTTGGCCTAATTACCCAGGGGGTAGTGGCCTCTTTCAAACCAAGGAGAACTCTTCCACGCCTGCCTCTGAGCTGATGCCTAGTGACATTTACCTCATTTTTGTGAGGCTCCCGAACAAAGAGATAATAGGACTTCAGAGGCAATTTCAGCTGGTTCTGGCCTGTCCTTCGTCTGCCCCCAGCAAAGAGAGCTGGTGAACAGTTGCTCTGCTTGCTTCTTGTTAGTAAAAAGCCCAAGCTGCTGAGGTCATGCACCATCACAGCTAGACTGCCAATGAAGAACTGACTTTGTCAGAATGTGGGGCACAGGCTTTTGCAATCCTCGAACCCCTGCTGGGGGCACCCGAAAAGAATTCTGGGAGATTTGCATGCACTGGGAGCCTTGTCACATTAGAACTGGGCAGGCCTCCTGCAGAATAGTAGTGAGGTATGTGATGTGCAGCCAGGTTGGGGTCAGATCCCAACTTGGCTCCCCACTGTGCGACTTGGAAAAGAGATCAGATCTTGCTAACTATCAGAGTCTCTGCCTGTAAAGTAGGATAATAGCATTGCCAACCTCATAGGTTGTTGTGAAGGCTCAATGGGCAACACACCTGGAACTAATCAGGTACCGTAAGCAGCTGTCATGATTACCATTGTTATTGGTTAGTGAAGGCTGGCCGTTGGGAAGGTGTCACTCCAAGTGCTGACATTGCTGGGGGCCATGCAGTGCATGGATCAAGGGAGTACTGTTCATATGGACTACGAGCTGTGAACAACAGTGGGCTTCAGCCTCACGTTGGATTTTCCACATGAGTTAAAAATGACTCAAAACTCCAAGGTGTTTTCAGCTGGGCTTCCCCAGATACAAGGATGTAAGCTTTAACTGAATGGGGAAATGACATCAAGAGGTTCCTCTAGGGGATTGGAGAAGTGAGGTGAGGAAGGAAGGAAGAAAATCCTTTACAGAGGAGGTGACAGTGGAGGACAACCGCAGCCTAGCTCCACTTGGGATCATGCTTCTGATGTGCCCCATCCATGTGGCAGGAAGCTGCAGTACTTCTTCCCTGACTCCGCCTTATCATTGGCTGGCAGAGGGCTTCTTGGGAGGTTAACATCCTGGCAGGTCCTGCTTCTCCATCACAGACGCTAAAGTGCACAGTCACAGTCACCAGGAGCCTAACCTGTGGAGGACATGCGGGGCGTATGGGGTGGCAGCAGTGTCTATCCCAGAAGATCGAGCCACCTTCCCATGTCTTGGAGAACTGATGGAGAAAGGAACAGGAAGTGACACCAACAGCACCCTTGTCCGGTCTCCACCAGCGTATAAATGTCCTCTCTTGACTTCCACCCCAGCCATGCAGGGTCCATATACTGCTTCCTCATTTTCAAATGAGGAAACTGAGGCCTAGGGTAGTGAAAACACCTGCTGAAGAGCACATCCAGCCCAGTGGGGGTACGACCCGGCTCGGTGTGACTTAAAGCTGATGTCTTTTCTGCTGGGCACCAGAGCTTTCTAAAAACAGCAAGATGACATCCTGCTGCTGTGAAAACCCAAACTGTACTCCTTGGGGGATTGTCAGGAAGGCTGGAAATCCATTGGTCACTTTACTTTCATTCTCAAATATATACTGAGCCTGCTGGCACATACTTATAATCCCAGCACCTGGAAGGCAGAAGGAAGAGGAGGAGGAGGATCTCAAGTTTGAACCCAGTCTGGACAACTTGGTGACACAGCAAGACTGTCTCCAAAGTTTAAAAAGGGCAAGGATTTGGTGCAGAATGAAGACTTTGGGTTCCATCCTCAGTACTGTAAGAAAAAAAAAAAGGAAAGAAGAGAGAGATTCTCACCATCAAAGGAGAGAACCAGGTGACCCCTATCACAGATGGAGGGGAGGCAGGAAGTAGAAGGTGTCCTGGTCACCATTGGTGTTTTCAAGGTGTAGATCATGAAGACCACCTTCAAAGGGCTCCCTGCCTTCCTGGGAGTCAAGCTAAACCATGCTACTTTAGAAAGTTCTCTAGACCATGGGCCTTTAGACCATCCTGAAGAAGATGAGGCAGAAAGAACAGGAACTGTGGCTGCTCATGTTTGGCCTGCACAACGCCAGCAAAGCCACCATTCTCAGGAAGTTCATTGGGGAAGATGTGGACACCGTCTCCCTGATGCTTGGCTTCAACATCAAGGCCCTGGAGCACTGAGGGTTCAACTTGAACACCCGGGATGTAGGTGGGCAGAAGTCACTGCACTCCTACCGGCAGAACTACTTCAAGAGCACTGATGGCTTCATCTGGGTGGTGGACTGCGCTGACCAGCAGCACCTCAGGACTGCACTAGGGAGTTGCAGGGACTGCTTGTGGAGGAGCGCCTGGCTGGAGCCACCCTCCTCGCGTTTGCCAACAAACAGGACCTGCCGAGAGCACTGTTCCCTAACTCGATTCAAGAGACCCTACAGTTGTATTCCATCCACAACTACCGCTGGTGCATCCAGGGCCACAGCGTTGTTACTGGGGAGAACCTGCTACAAGGTGTCAACCGGCTCCTGGATGACACCTCTGGTCACATCTTCCTAGCTGGATGAGCCCCTCCATATGTCCCTGGCTCGTGATTGGGACCCTAGGCACACCCCCCGCACAGGCATAGGCATCAGTCAGAGGACTAACACCCATATAACCTGCTGCTGCTGCTGCTGCCTGGTGTCTGGCCAGGGCCAAGGAGTAGAGTGCTGGGATGGGGAGGGGGCGCTGCTGCTGCTATCAAGGCCCCCCATTGTCCTCCACTGTGGTCTAACAAGGAGGAGGAAGAGGAGGAGGAGGAGGAGGAGGAGGAGGAGGAGAAGAAGAAGAAGAAGAAAAAGAAGAAGAAGAAGAAGAAGAAGAAGAAGAAGAGGAAGAGGAAGAGGAAGAGGAAGAGGAGGAGGAAGAGGAAGGGGGAGGGGAGGACAGAGGGATGGGGGAGAGGCTCTCTAGTCTTTTGGTTGGACAAAGGAAGATCTCCCTGACCCCAGTTTCCCCAAAGGCTGACTGCAGGAAGATCCTCCACCTGGGAGATTAACTGCACCAGAAACTGATATTACCTCCCCACCAGCACCCCCAGACCATCGCTTGACCAAAGATGGACACACAGCAGTTGCTTTTTATTATTGGGAGCCCTGTAAGGCCTAGGAAAACCTCACTTTATATTCAGGGCACTGAGTTTAGCTCTCCCATCTACGCAGGGAGATTCAAGGACTTATTTACAGCTACTTGCTTCTAGAGGGGACTGATCTCAGCAGATGTAGCCTACAGAGGCCTTCCTGACATCTGATCTCCTGGTGTCCATGCAGGCTGGAAGAAGTCACCTGGAGAAATGCCACAGTGAGGATGCCTCTCCCTTTTCAGTCTAAGGACAGAGGGCTAGAGACAGGCACTTGGCTGCTCCTTCCTCGGTCTCTGCAGCTCACAAGTCCCACTCTTCTCCGTCTCTGAATGGTCCATAAAAACCTCATGTTCTGCTCTAGAGATGAGAGCGCTGAGGCCCTGAACTACAGGGAAACATGCCTGTGGTCCAAATACGAGGGCAGCAGGAATTGCTGGTGGATGCCGCGTGGAGGAGCTGTGCTTGGTCTGCAGGTGAAAATGCCAAGCTCCAGAGAGGAGATGTGGAGTGGGGACACAGAACTTGCCTCTCCTAGCCCCACATTTTCTGCTGCTCCCTTGACTGGCCTAGTTTGAGCCCACATTCGGTCGAGGCAGCGCCGTGGCCTGCTGGTGTGGAGTCAGCAGCCACAGGGCCTCATGTGGGGCTCAGGTCAGGCCTGGGTCTCTTGCAAGCATCTGCTGATGCACAGTGATGTGGCTCTGCTGAGCCCCAGAAGTGGGTCCCCAGACAAGTAGGTCCCCGGTCGCAGGCAGTGGAAGCAGAGGGCTTGGTCATGGACGTGGCTCCAGATGGGAAGCCCACGGCCCCCAAATATTGCCTTCCACCACACAGTGTCGTGCCTGCAGCAGGATGCCAGGGGGCCCTCTAAGGCATGGATGACCCTTAGCAGCAGGGCAACCCTGTAGCGAGGGTGATCTCTAACAGTGCCAAGGACCCCTCACAGCAGGGGACCCCAGAGGCCACAGGGCTCTCCTCATCTCTTGCTGCCCACAGGCCCTGATGTGTGTTCTGCTGCCATATAAATAACCTAGGCAGACGCCAGCATCCCTAGCTGAGGACACCAGGTACTCTTGGCTTCTTGGGAAGAGACCCAGTCTGGCTGGACTCCAGCAGGGTCCTCTGCTTCCTTTGGCTCTCTATCCATCTGTCACCTGCCAGGCCACTCTATTGCTCCTTGTACTGGAGAAATAAGCATTTTGTTCCAGTTAGGTGTGGCTACTCAGGGAACAATTGAAAAACCCTGGGCCACTGGCAGCACTGAACTGGTCAGGGAAGGGTTCGGGTGACTGAAGCTCATCTTTGCCCTTCACTCAAGCAGGAGAGCCTTCTAATCAGCAACCCAGAGAGGCCCTGGAGTTATGGGCTCCACGTGTACCAACAGCTCCTGGCAGGACCCATGCCCCAGGCGGTCTGGCACTGTACTCGGGCTACTGCAGAAGCAGATCGTTGAGCGTGAGTGGCCTCAGATGGCTATCGTCAGCAAAGCAGCCCAACGGAGGTGTCCCACCACTCACAGGTGCTCATGGTCCACAGGGCCAGACCCATATCCTCAGTGTCTGGCCCCAGGCATTCAAACAGATGGATTCAGGCTATGCTGCCATGAACACACGTGTACCTATAGAATGCACACACACAGACACACTCCTGAACATAGCCAGAGGCATTGTGGGCACACAGAGACAGACACACATTCTGTCTCGAGCCCCACTGCCCAGATATGCCTTAGAAGCAGTTGGGTCCTCAACTGTCCTTGCATGCAGCCCCTCCTGCCCATGAGCGTGCACGCATGCGCGCACACACACACACACACACACACACACACACACACACTCACCCAGATATCTTTCACCCCTCCTGACACAGCTCTGCTGTGGGGAGGTGGGGGAGGGTGGCACTGAGGCACTTCAGGGTGGCAAGAGGGGGCACCCAGGAAGGACCCACTGCAGAGGGTAACGCTGGGCTTGACACTTGCTACATCATGTGGCTGCAGCGGAGATTAACTGGACCCACAGCACCCCGCCTGTAGCCTGGCATCTCCATGGATGAAGTAAATGCCAGTGGAGCTGGAAGGGAGCAGAGCCCTGTGGCGTCTGGGAGCAAAGCCAGTCACACAGCCCTGGGCCCAAGTGGCATCTGGTGCCCCTGAGCTTGCCGCTGGAGTCGGGGCTTACCCACTCTGCTTCGGGGTTCTCACCTCACTGCCCTAAGTCTGTAGCTCAAATACCAGCTCCCCCTCTTCCCTTTGCATTGCCCTGAACACTTTGTGAGTGCCATGAGTCCTGCTCTGGTGGCCTGATAAGACTTGTCTCTCGCAGCCGTGCCTCAGGAAGGAAGGCTGAGGTGAGTGGCATTTGGGTGCACCGCTGTCCCATCCAGAGCATGTACATGCCAGGCCCAGCCCCCATGTGCTGAACAACCTCACACACGGAAGTGATTGCAGGTGGCCCCACACACTCCCAAGTGCTCCCTCGGTGGCAAGCAGCAGAGTCCCCAAGCAGCTCTTGCTTGCATGTGAGGAAGCCGAGGCCCGGAGAGAACACACAGCAGGGCAGCAGCACCCAAGCAGCCCCTCCCGCCAGAGCCTCTCGCTGCACCCACAGACAGGGAAAGAGCAGGCGCTGGGTGTGTCAGCCTGCAGCACAATCCAGGAGTCAGTCCCCAAGTCAGAGGTCTTCACCTGCCGGGGCTCTGTGGTGAGCCACGCCAGGTGACCAGGTGCCGGGCAGAGGTGAAAATAATCAGGAGGATATTGCTTATGGCTAAAATGTTAATGTATCACTCATGATGACCCCTTAGGTTTCTACTCATGGAGTCATTCCTTATCCTTTTCTCTGTACATAAATCTTAAAACCTGTGTGCTGAAAAGCTTTTTTACACCATAGCTACACCCGGATGCAATGTAGACAAAAGCATATGGCTTTTGCAACCTGCTTTGTATTTTCTGGGTGTTAACATTCCGTGTCTTAGCTGAGCATTTTTTAAGTTCTGGTGAATGGGGTACCTTGGCTTGGTGATGTGCCTGCCTCTAAGTCCTGTTTCTATCCTCTGCGTAGTAGAAGTTTACAAAAATCTTGGAGGGTTTCCAGGAACTGGAGTGTGCTGATGTGCCTAAAGGCTTTGGCAGACTGGCAAGCACATCGTGGGGACTGAGGAGTGTCACCTGTGTGGTGTTCTTGATTTTGATCTGGTTGGTGTCTTAGTTACTCTTCTCTCGTGGCTGGGACAAATACCCGACACTCAAAATGAAGGAAGGAAAGGTTTATTTAGCTCACAGTTACTGCAAGTTTCAGTCCATATTCGGCTGGCTCCAAGGCTGAGTGGAACAGGGCAGAGAGCATCCAGTTCATGGCAGTGGAACAGCAATAATGGCGACAGAGGCAACCAACCGAGGGAGCAGAGAGAAACAGCTTTCGAGGCAGCAGAGCAACAGCACTAGTCTGTCTGTCTGTCTCCCTTTACATTGCATTCAGCCTCTCTGCCTTAGCCTATGGTCTCAGGCCACACCCACAGTCTCAGCAGTACTCAGACCATAATCCCAACAGTAGTAAAACACGTAATCCCAGTGGATCATCATTCCCAGTGACTCATGAGTCAAGTCTCAATCTATAGAAGTCCTTGCTCCATGACTGCAGGAGGCTTTGGGGGGACAACTAGACATAAACCATAACAGCTGGTGTCCACAGCGTCTTTTGTTTTAGGTGACCACTGGCTTCTGGAAAAGTACATTAAACTCATGATGTAGGAAATAAGTGAGCCCAATTTAATTTTTTTTTTAGGTTTTTCTTTGCTTGTGCTTTTTGTGCAGGGTCTCACTACACAGCTCCGACTTCTAGTGATCCTCCTGTTTTAAGCCTCTTCAGAGATTCTGTTCCTGGGTAACTTTTAAAGAAAGTTGCTATTTTATGATATGTGAAACTTTCTATTCTTTTTTTTTTTTTTTTTTTTTTTTTTTTTTTTTTTTTTTTTTTTTTTTTTTTTTTTTTTTTTTTTTTTTTTTTTTTTACTTTCTATTATTTTTTATGCATTTGATATAGGGTCTACAGGGAGTACAGGGTCTCGCTACATAGATCAGACATATAGTGATCCTTCTGTTTTCAGCCTCCCAAGCGCAGGGATTACAGGAAACATTATATTCTTGAGTTTTATTTAGCACTGTGTATTGAACACATCTTCGTTTGGCTAAAGTAAGCCCTATCACCTTCCCTTCCGTGGAAAAGCAGAATTGCATTTCCGACGTCATCATTGCACACATAGTGTGCCCAATCGCTTGTTCTTGGACACCTGCCTATGCTGGTCTCGCTTAGTAACTTCAAAGAAAGCTGTGGAGAACATGCTTCACTATTGGGTTAACACCATCCCTTAGTATTGTAGACTGATCAGGTTCCACAATCTTCCAAATGGGTGCATGGCAAAAGCTAAATAAAAGAGACAAATGGAAGGATTTCAGAGCTCCAGGAGGATCAAAACCCTCTCACAGAATTCCAGATTCTCTCAGGGCTAAGTCCCAGATCTCTGGGCAGCCCACATTTATTTAGTTATCAGAACAAAGAAGGGGAATACTACAGAAGGGTAAGAAACCCTCAAAGATTTCTCTTAGTAAGACATTATGTTAATTTAGGAGAGCTATGTTAACTCCAGGAAGATCTCCACCCGGGAGAGACTGCAGTGTTTATTTAGTTGAGGTTGGAGCCAGGTGTCCTCAACTGTGACCTTGTCTTATCCTTTGAGGCTTCAGGGCTTGATCCACCATTATAGTCCCAGTAGGGACCAGTGACTCACAGAGGTTCACTTACTACAAGTCCGCTACCCATCTCCAGGCAAGGGGCCTAGTTGGGCAGACTCATAAGTAAACATGGAAGGTTAACTGCTTAATTTAAGCCTGCTCAGAGCTACTTCATAATGGTCTCCATCACTTCCTGTGTAGGTTGAGACCCCAGAGACTCCGCACTCCACCCACCTCCCCAAAACCCAGGATGAGTGCAGAGAGAGATTCTAGTGCTGGACAGGAAGGACAGAACATTCTTGGGCCTTTTGCTTCCCTTCACTCTCCAATGCTCATCCTCTCCTGGTGAGACTGAAAGTCCCTTGTGGAACCCATCATTTCCTGAGTGGGTTTTTCCCCAACATTTGGGGTGAGGCAGTGAGGCAAAGGAATGCCACCAATTTTAGAAGAGCATAGTGTGGGTCTGGGAGAACTCATCTCAGAGACCCGGATTGTCCACAGAGAGGCCCGCGCTGAGAACTTTCTTCAACTTATTGCACTTACAGACTACAGACAGACCTACTCAAGAACAGAAAATATGGCTGCTCTCTCTGTCTCTGCTTTAGTTTGCTGTGTGGCCTTGAGGAAGGGTCTTGCCTTCTCTGGGCTTCAACTTCCCACAGCTTTCGATCCCTGATGATTCCTTCTCCCTCTGGCTCTTCAGATGGAAGTGCGGTATTCCGAGGCTGCTTCCGAAGACCCGACAACCTCTCCCTGGCCCTGCCTGTGACGGCCGCCATGCCGAATATGTCTGTGGACAAGTGTGTAGACTTCTGCACGGAGAAGGTGAATGCAGGATCCCGCTTGCTGCACTGGGGGAGGGGCTTGCGGAGAGGCTGAAGGAGCAGAATGCTGTCTTCAGAAGCCACAGTCAGGGCGGACGAGGTCACAGATGCAGATGTGGGACACAGGAGAGGGATACGGTCACGGTATGTGATTTCCATGGGCGGAAGGCAGAGTCCGTCCCTCAGAGGGAGTGTGTGCTGATCGTGCTGAAGGATGAGAGCAGTGGTGTAAACACACAAGGAGGAGACTCATGGGCCAAAGCAAGCACCAGCCCACCCTGGGTCAGAGTGAGCTCCCTGACCCTGCAGGTGTGCAAACAGGGGCAGGGCAGGGCTGGTGTCCAGAACCTTGGGCACTGGACGGCAGGTGGATCAGATGGTCTACAGGTCCCTCCTCGGCTTAAGGCCTTTACTGCCTGATGGCTCAGCCTTTCTCTCTAGCCAGACTATGATGGATCAAGAGAAGAAACTGCATTTATGCACACCGTGCTGCCCAGTGTCTGGCCCAGAGCTGTGCACATAACCAGCAATCAGTGCTGTCTAAGGAGCTCTGGCCTTCCTTTAAAAAGAGATAATTGTGTGCATGTACAAAGAACTTCTTCCCTTTGAAAAGATTCTTTCATTCATTTACTCTCAAATATTTGGTGAGACCCTACTGTGTGCCAGGCCCCAGGCCGAGTGCTGGGGGTACGAGTCCACAAGCACCAGCGCCCACCCGCCAGCTGCTGGTATTTGCTGAGCACCTGAGTACTCCTCTGGGGGCCCAGACCCCACGTGGACTCTTGCCCCCTCACTCTGCTCTGGCTCCCTCCTGCTTGGCTGTTTCTCTCCATAGCTCCTCACGCAGGAAGCCTCCCTCAGGAGGGCTGAGAGTCTGCGGCAGTGAAGAGGAGGTGGAAAGAGCTCAGGGCCTCAGGGGTCACAATCTGTCCACAAACCTGTGAGGCTAAGATTTTCATCCTCATTTCTCGGGTGAGAAAAGCAAGACTCAGGCGTGAAGCTCCTTGCCCAGGCTCATAGCACGAGTGAGTGCAGAGCTGGGGTTGACACTAGGGGCTGACTCCACACCCATGGCCGAGCTGCCAGGCTACTCTGGAAATACCACGGGCAGGCTGTGCGAGCCATTCCGGAGGGTCTGGCATGCTTCCAGTCTCTAGGCATTCCCTAAGCAGCATCCTGGAAGGTGATGGGTGAAGCCCGAGACTACAGAAGACTTAGTATCACTTGGTGCTGTCTTCCTGCTGGGCAAGGATCCCCTGCCCAAGTGGCATTGCCCCCTAGGCAGACACTCCTCTCTCTCTGGGTGCCTTCAGAAGCCTACAGATCAGCCAGAGCAGGGAGACCCACACAGGAACCTGAAGGACCACACAGCAAGCCGACCGGATCAGTCAGGCTGCATGTAGGTGAATAGTGGACAGGAAGGTCTCTCTGTAAGCATGCTTCTTCTATTTCTCAGCTCTCCTTGGGGCCGAAAGAGAAAAACTGGTAGAGTCACCAGGGCTGAGTGATGGGGGTCTAACACGACCAAAGAGACTGCAGTGTGTCACTAACTAGAAGATGTCATTGCCCGTGGCCCAGGCAGACCTGCCTTCACATCAGCGCCTCTCCCTCTGTTCTCTGACAGAGACCACGGTTCCCTCTTTAGTATCTGGTAGAAAGCAGCTGAACAGGATGCAGCCTGTGGTGTGACTCGGGTTCTTCCTAGACCAGTTCCAGGGGGAAGGCCAGGCTCCGGGTCTGGTTGAGAAGCGCAGTGGACACAGATGGTCGCTTACCCTCCAAACACTGGGTCCACCCTGCTGTCACTCAGCTGTCCCATAGGAAGAGTCAAGCAATGGGAAGGAGCTCTTTCAACAGAGCCTCTGGCGGAGCATCCGAGTCAGCATCCTTTGTGGCTCCACACGACAGAGTCAGTCAGCCTTCCTCAGATGCAGGCTGCTGTCACCATGAGATCAGGGGGCTGTTTACTGTGGCACAGTGCATGACACAAAGAGAAGTGTTTCCTTCTCCGCTCTCTTTGAAGTCCTCCCTGAGCGCGCTGCATCTCACAGCTTAAGTGTCTTTCATATGTCCCTCAACTAATCTCTCTTTTGCTGGAAAAATAGAGCTCACCCCAGGTTCAGCATCTTGGCAAGCCAGAGTGCCTAGATAGAATATAATTACAGTTCCTCATCTGTACCCGAGGGGCGTGCACACCCGGATGCCCTGCAGATACCAGAGTCCAAGGATGCTCAAGCCCTCTGCATAAAGTGGCATAGGCTTTGCCACAGGACTTACGCGCGTCCTCCTGATAAGCTTTCAATCATCCTGCGATAAATTGTAACGCCCAGTACAATGAGAATGCTGTGGAAACAGTGGCTCTCTCTATTCTATTGTTTAGGGAGTGGTGACAAAGAAAAGCAGGTCTAAACATGTACAGTGCAGGCGCATATTTTCCAAATATTTTCAGTCCTTGGTTGGCTGGCTCTGTGGGTGTGGAACCTACAGATTGTTTTGTTTCCGTGGCATTTGGTATTTGCATTTGTAGTATGGAAACATGCATAAGAGCCACGTGTCCACAAGTACTTCCTGTGGTAATTAGCGATATAAAACCTCCTTTGAAAATTAAGTGATGTTGACTGAAGCCAGGTGTGATGGATGGCACACAGCCGTAATCTCGGCACTCTGGGAGGGTGAGGTGGGAGGTGTGCAAGTTCCGAGCTTAGCCTGGGCAACTGAGCAGTTTAACAAGACCCCGTCCTAAAAGTAAAATGTTTTGAGATCTGACTTCAAGGACTCGAATAAGTAAGAAGCAGAGGCGCACAGATTGGGAAGAATCATGATGGCCAGGCTCCCTGATGGAGTTTGGAGGAGATTCTTGAGGCAGGGTGATGGGGCGCGGAGAGGGGGAGGTGTGGTTGGATAACGGATCCTGCCCACTAGCCTCAGCCCAGGGCTGGGCAGCCGCCGTGACTGTCTTCCCCTTCCTCTCCGTCTCCATCCCCAGGAGTACCCGTTGGCAGCTCTCGCGGGCACCGCTTGCCACTGTGGCTTTCCCACGACGCGGTTTCCCCTCCATGAGAGAGAAGACGAACAGCTCTGTGCTCAAAAGTGCAGCGCGGAGGAGTTCGAGAGCTGCGGGACTCCCAGCTACTTCATTGTGTACCAGACACAGGTCCAAGGTGAGCCCAGGGGGCCCTCCCCGTGGCCTCTGTGCCACCCGGATCCTGGCTGTCGGGGCCAGAGGACGGGGCTGTGAACTTGGCTAGACTTAGAGATATGGTGGGCCATAGAGGAAGTATGCAGGGAGACTGTAAGGAGCCTATCTTTGTCCACCATCACTAAGGACCTTTGGTGGCTCATTTCTAATAGAAGTGGCACTGAGATGGAGTGGAGAAAAGAGGTGAGTCTCCCATGGGCTCAAGACAGACCTGTGAGCCCAGATAGGTCATTCCCCTCTCTAGACATCAGTTGGGGGACTTGCCTGAAGCCATACTGGTTATGAAACCTTTGTCCTGGCCAAAACGTTGTCCGTGGTGGCTGGCACTTGAATAAGGGTAGGAGATATCGCTCACCGGGGCAGTCAGCCTCACAGTGGCCCATGAAGTACCAGCCCAGTGCCTGACATACTGGCCACACCCTCTGAGCCAGTCTGTGGCAACCAATCCTCTCACCCAGGGATGTACAGTCCACAGGAAGCTGCTGCTCTAGGCAGCGTCATCCTCTCTTCATACACGAGTAAACCAAGACCAGAGGGCTTTGGAACGGGCCACAGTTACTCTAGCGTGAGAGCAATTTCCTTTCAGGTCTCTGACGCCAGTGGTCCTGCTAGAAACCTCTGCCCACGGTGGGAAGAACACTGCCTACACTCCCCGAAGCCTGCACAGCCAACAACACACTTTGGGGCCAAGCATTGTTCCTTCTCGTCTGCCTGTCACCAGGCCACCACATACAGATGGGCAGGCTGGGCACTATCCAGAAATGGCTTCTGAGGAAAACGTTGCCCGAAGGGCGGCCCACACTCTCACACCATGCATTCTGGATGGCAGCACATCCGCCGAGGACGAGCCATTTGCCTTCTTTTGATTTGTACAAAAGTGCTGCGAGAGCTTGTGGTACCCACCCTGCTTGGCACGGTGGGTACCAGTGCTGGCCAGCCATGGCTGCTAAAGTCCTGCTGATGGCTGCCTCAGCAGGTGGCCCTCTTGGCCCCACTTCTCCAGTGAGGAGGGTTACGTGCTGCTAGATTTTAAGAACAAGTCATTTCATCCAGGCAGAACCATGGGGCCTCAGCCAGAATGGGGAATGGAGCAGGTTAATTAAATACCCTGTGGCCATGAGGGGCTCTGCTGTGGCCTGGGTGGATGCTGGAGAAACAGGCTCAGTGGATGAGTTTGTTCATTCCCAGGGCACTGGCCGGGGCCATCTGTGCTCCTCCATTTTTTCCATGTCACCCCAACACACACAGAAAATTTTCCAGCATCACATGGTTTGTCAGGCCGCCCAGCACCTGGTCCACTTGGGAGCTCAGCTGCCATTCACTGGGGACCTACTGCATGCCAAGCCCAGATCATTCCGAGGGTCACTAAATAATGATCAGGCATCGAGGGTGCGTGGAGCATTGTTGCAGCCCTTTGTGTGGCCGCTGCCCTCTCATCTCCGTGCTCCAAAGCCATAGGTGCCGGGGGTTTTACAGAGAGCGAGGAGCCTGGCCAGAGGCACACAGCTGGGACAGGGCAGGGCTGGGATCCAAGCCCAGGCTGAGCCAAGCCCAGGACCCCAGATCCTGTTTAGGTCCACAGCTTCTCAATGAACACTGTGAATACATCGCATTCACCGTGCTCCTTAATCCTACAGTGCTTATTGGCTCTGTTTTATAGATGAAGAAACTAAGACTCAGAGAGGCGTGAAATATTGTTCAGTGTCCTAGGGGTCCAGGACGGAAGCCTAGGTTTTGGAGCTGAAATCATTTCTAATATGGCTAGGAGCCTTTGCTGCGATTTCTGGGGTGCAGGAGGCACAAATAAACTGTCTTTTCTAAAACCGAGAACAACAGCCTTTATCTCAGCATTGCTGCTGTTCTCCCAGGAATTACTTGAATGGCAAATTCTGTTTTCGGGGGAGATTCAGAAGCTGGTTCCCCACACCCGCGCCCAACCCTTCATTATGAAAACGTCAGACCTTGGAAAAATCAAGACTTACACAGGGAGCATCCAGATGCTCTTTCACAGGTTTTATATTTGGTGACGTTTTGCCACATTGCTTGGTAGTGGCTCTTCCCTTCTCTGCATTCCTTGACCCTTGTCTCTCTCATGCATTTTGAAGTTATAAACACCACTGTACTTCTGTAAAGCAGTGAGTGCTTGGGTTATTTTGGAGCCACACGTCCATGGAGTGCGATGCACAGATTTTAGGTGGGCCAGTCAACAACCTCTTGGCAAGCCACACCCCTATCCAAATAGGGTAGAACATGGTCATACTCTAGATAAAGGGCCACTATCCAGGATCCTTTTTTGCTGTGGGTCTATGAAGACCGTTCACAGAGGCTGTATACTGGCATTCCTGGGCATTTCCTTGCTAGTATCCTCCCTCCTCAGAACAGAGTCAGCACACAGAGAGGAGGGCGGGACCTCTGGCTGGTAGCAGCAATGCTAAGAGCTGTGGCTGGTTGGTGGATGGTGGAGGATTGCATTAGGTGAGCCCATGCTAAGGGGCCAGGTCCACTGTCCCATTTAACCCTCCTGATATCCTTGGCCACCACTGTTAACTTAGTAGTTCCATTTTATAGGTGAGGAAATCAAGGCTCAGATAAATCATGTGTCAAGGTCATCCTGCAAATAAATGGCAGAATCAGCATTTGGATGTGGAATGTCACACTTCTCCATCCAAGGGCTGTTCTGGAAAAATCAGTGAGGCTCTTGGTAGGATTTTCAATAAATGGTAACTAAGGCAGACCCTGAAGGAACCAGGGAGACACCTTGGGAAGGAATCATCAGAGGGGGCAGAGTGCTCTCAGGAGCTGAACTTGGGCAGCATGTCGCATTGGGAAGTCTCTGGGACCTTGGCAGGAGCCACTACTGTGAAGTGGTGGGTGCGAGGGGCTGGGGAGCACACGGAGGCGGGGGGGCAGCTCCGCTGCAGGCACCACTGCCCTGTGATACAGGAGAGGCACAGATGGCAGGGCTTGGAGTGGACGGGGTCTCAGTGTAGAAGCTTCGCCTCCATGCTCAAATACTGATGATACCGAGAGGGCTGAGAGGGAGAAGAGGACACAGTGGTGGCAAACGGAATGGGAGGCTGCAAGAGCAGAGGACAGCTGCTTCCCTGGAAGTGGACGGGTAGAGGACAGGCCCAGAGAAGTGAGGAAAATTGGCAGGAGGTAGGTCAGGACTGAGTTCACCTGTTCATGTATAGAAGGCAAGAAAGGCCCTGGGCTGGGGGGTCTCCCTTCTTCCCTCTCACCCCAGAGCCCCTGTGATGACCCTCACAGCTGCAGGGACCCAAGGAGAACATAGATGGCCCTAGGCTCCCATGAGGGTGGCAGTGGCGATACAGATCCCTGAAGTTTTGGTAAAGCCAGAGAAGCAAGTCCATCAGGGTGGCACTCAACTAACCCATTTCACAGAGCAGGAAGCTGAGGGCTAGTGAAAAATAAAGACGACCCCTCTGGAACATGTTACCTGCATTACATGCATTGTTCATATAATCCTTGCAAAAAGTCTAACAAAGCAGGTATGGCTGTCACCTATCTATCACACACTCATCCACATGGCCGTCTCTCCAGCCATCCCAAAAGCATTTATTAAGCATCTCCTGTACCCCAGATATTACAGGTAGTAGTGGGGAATCAGTAAAGCCCAGTACAGGCAGAGTTTCTGGCCCTACAGGTGACAGCAAGGCCATCAGACTCATGAAACTTCGAATCCCAGGTACCTGAGACACTGAGGTGGTGGTGGTGGTGGGGGGTCACAAGGCAGAACTCGACCTAGGCAACTCAGTGACTTAGCAAGCGCCTGTCTCAAAAAAATAAAAATGGATATTGCTCCGTGCCCAGCCTCTAGGTTCAGTCTCCAGTTCCACCACAGAACAACAGAGTGGGGGTCGGGGTGCGGCTGGAGAGAGAAGCAAATGTGTTATAATGGAGCTGGAGAATTCCTACCACTTCAGATTTGCATTGCGCTGGTCAGCGGTCACATATGTTTAGATATTGTCCCCGTTACTTTTCTCTTCGCCAAGACAAAAATACTTGACACCCAAAGTTAAAGAGGAAAAGTTT
The DNA here is from genome assembly GCA_004027025.1 of Myocastor coypus. Taxonomy (NCBI): domain Eukaryota; kingdom Metazoa; phylum Chordata; class Mammalia; order Rodentia; family Myocastoridae; genus Myocastor; species Myocastor coypus. The sequence goes on from PVJA010027333.1 coordinate 23,122, forward strand.
ATTCAGATCGCAGTTTGCAGAGCTCTCAGTCCTTGGTCACTGGCTCCTAGGCAGGGTGGCGTGGCAGAGGGGCAGCATGGGAGAAGAGAAACAGTTTGTGGTGGCCAGAAGGTCGCAAAACAAGCACAGCACTTCAGCGGTGTGTTTCTGCCCCTTTTATCTGATACTGGCAACGGAGAGTGGGCATTGCTCACACCCTTAATCCTGGTGCCCTGGAGCCTAGCACTGCACCATTAATTAATCCCAGTGTCACCCACTGTAGATCCACCTCTGATAAAGCCCCATCTATGACTGCACAAGGCTTTGTGGGGGGGGGTGTCTAGATACAGCCATGGCCGATACACAGGTGCCGTGGTGTCGCAGTTGCCCGCTGCACTCAGCCCAGTCACATGCCATACAGATGTGCAGCCTGGGAGTGACAGTCCGTGCCACACAGCCCTGGGGCATAGCAGGCTGTGCAGGGTCATACTGTGGCGTTCGCCCAAGGACCAGGAGGTGCATTTCTCAGAAATCCGTGCGCTTCTCAGAAACGCACCTTAGCGCAGATGTTCATGACCAGCAAATCTATGCCCTCCCTAGAGGTGCACGCTCACCTTGGGGACATCGCTTTGAGTTACAGTTGTGACAGCAGTGTGGAGGTGATGGACGCAGCAACACGGTGACAGTAGCTAAAGGTGTCAGGAAAGAGGAAAGGAAGCACAGCCTCTGTCTGAAGGAAAAGGGGAAAGGGGAAGGAAACTGAGGCGGGGCAAACTGAGGCTGGAGAGAAGTCTCCCCCTCCTGGCTGACGTTCGTGAAATGCCTACTATGTGTTAAGCAATCTGCTTCCGTGCATGACCTTATTTGATCCTTACGCCAACTGTGTGAAGGACACAGTTCCCTCATGTCACAGGTGGGAAAACTGAGGCCCACCGAGGTTTCGGCCATGTGTGCTGGGTCGCATGGCTGAGAAGCAGCAGGGCTGGGCCTCAGCCCTCCGCCCCTGCCGTGTAGGCTGGGGCTGCCTGTGCCCTTGACGTTTCTATGGCCCCGCCCTTTACAGACAACCGCTGCATGGACAGAAGGTTCCTTCCAGCCAAGTCCAAGCAACTCATTGCTCTGGCCAGCTTCCCAGGGGCCGGCAACACATGGGCCCGGCATCTCATCGAGCTGGCCACTGGCTTCTACACAGGCAGCTACTACTTCGATGGCTCCCTATATAACAAAGGTGAGGAGACGGGCAGAGAGGGAGGCTTACTGGACTTAAGAAGGGGTTTGGGGTGGGCATGCCCTTTCCTGAGCACCTACTGTGTGCTGCTGAGCCTGCCCATGAAACCTACTAAGTGCTTGGCACCATTCATTCTTTCATATCTGGCAAATATCTCTCCAGTTTTATGACCTAGGTATGGGTATTGCACCTGCACCCACTCAGTAACTGATAACTGTCAATCACTTATGTACCTGGGCCCTTCCTTCATTCTGTTCAGCTCAAATGTTCCTTAAGCTCCTACTGTGTGCTCAGCACCTTGCCACAGACATTCACCAACCAGCGACTCCATGCTGTACACAGAGGTAGGCGCACATTCATTTTGGGAGCAGGGATCGGCACTGGGTTGAGTTCACACGTATTTCCTGAGCGCTACCATGTTTGGGGTGTTCCTATGTGTGATTTCTGACATGCACTTACAGAGCATTGATGGTGTGATTGACAGACTGACCTTTCAGATGTCCACCTTGCATAGACATTCTCCCAGCCGCCTGGTAAGCGAGCAAGATGGGGCCCTCTCACCTAAGCTGCACATGAGACCTGGGGCCGGATGACATTGGTCTTTCCTAGAAACCAAAACAGGCTGGAAGTGGGGACTACTTTACCAGAAATTTTCAATACACTGATCAGTGTCTTAGTTACTTTTTACTCATTCCTGGGACAAATACCCAACCCTCAAAATGAAGGAAAGAAAGCTTTATTTAACTCACAGTTCATGGAGGTTTCAGTCCGTATTCGGCTGGCCCAAGACTGAGTGGAACAGGGCAGAGAGCATCCACTTCATGGCGGCGGAACAGCAGCAAAATAGAGACAGAGGCAGCCAACCTAACACGGCAGCAGAACAACAGCAACAGCTCTAGTCTGTCTCTGTGTCTCTCTTTATATTCCATTGAGGCTCTCCACCTCAGCCTCCACCTTAGGCTACACCCATAATCCCAGAAGTACTTAGACCCATAATCCCATCAGTACTAAAACCTATAATCCCAGGGATCATGGCTCAAGTATCAAACTCGAGAAATCCCCACCCCCCCGACTCATGAGGCTTTGCAGGGACAACTAAGCATAAACTGTAACAATAAGGGACTGTGCCTGACTCTTTCTTTTTCTTTTCTTTTCTTTCCTTCTTTTTTCTTTTTGCTAATAGCCAACAACATTAATTTTATTTGCATTTATTTTATGCTTAATTTATTCACACACCATAAGTTTTTGTTTCTTCAGTTTCTTCTGGGGTATCTTTTTCTTCTGTGCAACCTCTTCCTCTGGTTTAGGAACAATTTGTTCCTTTTCAGTAAGGATTGTCTCAGTATGGCAGGGGGAGCTCACAGATGAGTTAATCGGTCAGGAGCTCTGTAAGTACGGCGGCATACCTTGGGTGCTTTGTTCAGCTGGATATGTTCAGTAACCAGAGAATCTACAGCTAAACCCTTAAGTTCAGCATTACTCTCTGCATTTTTAAGCATGTGCAGCAAAAATTCAGCACTCTTTGGGCCACCAACCCCATGTCCAGCCCCACTGTTTGACCATTGTAATGTTAGAATGGCATACACTGCTTCTTTAATGTGACATCCTTCGTGGCCTTCTGGATATTCATACCCTTGATGGCCTGGGCAGTTTCATGCATGTTCTTAAAGTGAAAGCAAAGATTTGAGCCTCCTGATTTGCATGATTTTGTGGGGTTTTCTGGATCAAAAGAGTAGTGAACCATTTTCCCAGGACACTTCAGGCTGCTCACAGGGAAAGCCTGACTCTTTCTTGATTTTAGATTCTGCCTCTTGCTTCCTCCACCACCCAGGCAAGAAATCCCTGGATTTCTTACTGGGGATCTAGAAACCATGGATATACACTGGGCGTGAAGCTCTCTCCCTGGTGTGGTGGGGACACTGGGGTCATAGGTCCTCTGCTTGTTTGAGGAGATTTTACATGTATGTAGAGAGCAGCCAGTAGCCATGGGCTTGGTGTCTACCAGGCAGCTGAAGACCTCTTCCTGGCTATGCCCCTGGACAAGCTCTTGTATCTCTCTGATGGTGTAAGGTCAGGCACAAATCAGGGATAACACTACGCACTTAGGTTGTTCCAAGGCTGAGAAGTTAATACATGTAGTATGCTTGGCACACAGGAAACAGGCTGTGGGCATTAGGGCCTAGGTACTGGAGACTCTGCCACACACAGCCCGGGGGTTGACAGGAAGTCACTTTGAGATGTAGCTCAGAGAGAGCCAGGGACAAACAGAAGGGAGGCAGAGGCTGGGGAGAAAGGCAAGAAGGCTGAAGAGGGCTAGGCCAGAGCTTGGAGTCACCAGAGGGAGGGGTAGGTGATCTCGACAACTCATTTTTTTGGGCACTTACGTGAAGCTGAGCATGTTGTATACTTGTGCCAGGATTTGAACCCAGGCCTGGCTACCAACCGTACCAGTGCTCCTGACCCTGGGCTGCACTGGCCTGGTGAGAAGTTTCGAGAAGCTGAGGCAGAGTCCTGAGAGTGGCTGCAAGCATCCAGGGCTCCCCACATTCCAACACCTCCTGGCTGCTGCAGCAGGACTACTGGTAGGATGGTTCCGTGTCACAAACAGAAGGGCCTTCAGGGTCACTGAGGTCAGGGACCCCCAGCAAGTTCCTCTCCCACTGGGGAGCATTAGAAGGGCTAAGATGATGCGTTAGAGTGAGGTGTTGAGGCTTCTGAGCATCCCTGCTCCCCCAGGGGCAGAGTGACTTATTTAGCACTGAGAGTGTAGCAAGGGAACAGCAGTTTATTGTCAAGTATGTGCCGTCTCTGACCTAACTCAGCCCCTGGCTTCAGGGAAAGGCAACGGGAATCTTCAGGTAGAGCGAGGGGATCCTAGCTTCAGTCGGAAAGCTGGCTCTGCTGCTTGGGCCCGATTTGCCACCTCTCTCAGCTTTCCCTTGCTCATCTATAATACAGGGAGGCCCATAAGAAGCTCACAGGTCTTCCAAAAATAGAAGATAGAGATAGCATTTGTCAGATGACATGTGTGAGGCCGTGGTGTAAAATGTATACATGCTCGGGCCAGGGAGATGGCTCAGAGGTCTAAGTGCCTGCCTGGCAAACGCAAGGACCTGGGTTTGATCCCTGGTACCATATGCCATGCCGAGCTGGCCACTAAAACTGGGTGTGGTGGTGCACGTCTGTGATCCTAGCACTGGGGAGGCTGAGACAGGATGATCACTATGAGTCTGAGCTGCATAGCAAGACCCTGCACAAAATACATAAATTACAGACACGTGAGCAGGACCATCAGGTAGTTATCAAAGTCAGCGAAGGTCTGGACCCTGACTAAGCAATTAGAATCACCATGGAGCTTTTATTTTATTTTATTATTTTTTTAATTTTTGGCAGGACTGGGGTTTGAACTCTCAACCATGCACTTGCCAGGCAGGTGTTTGTGCCACGGAGCTATTTCCCCAGCCCTGGAGCTTTTAGTTTGAACAGCTGCTTCCACATTTTCTGTTCACCAGGATTCAGGGCCAGGCCTCAGTATCTTCTCACAGTATTTTCTCATGTCTCTTCAGGGGCTTCTGATGCAAAGCCAGAGTTGAAATCCCCACTCTAGGCTAAGAACCCAGTATCCCTCCCTTCAGACCCGTAGCATTCTGGAACTCCCTCTTTGCCCTGCATCTTTTAGACCCTCAGTAACAGGGGCTCACTGCTGGAGCAAGACACTATGTGACTGGGCTATGAGGAATCCCAGAGAAAAACAGCTTTAAGAAGGAAGGGCTTGGGGCCAGGGAGATAGCTCAGGGGCACAAGTGCCTACCTGGCACAAGTGCAAGGTCCTGAGTTCAATCCTTGATTGGAGGGTGGAGAGGGGAAAGGAAGGGCTTGCTTGGGCTCACAGGCTCTGAGGCCAGAGTCCACCGTGGGTTTGGCTCCATTGCTCCTAGGCTGCTGGCAGAAAGGGCGTAGTGGAGGGGAGCTACCCACCTTGCGGCAGCTGGGTGGGACTGTGGAGGATGGGTGGGGTCAAGTGTATCCCCAGGGCTCCTTCCTGAGAACCTGCTCCCGTCCACTAAGTCACCGTCTTAACTCACCAGTGCATTAACCATTGATGAAATCAGAGCTCTCGGGACCCACTTATTCCCCAAAAGTCATAGCTCTGAACCCTGCTACACTGGGGAGCATGTGTCTCCGTTTCTCTTCTCTCGTTGCTGGGACAAATACCTGACACCCAAAATGAAGTAAGGAAAGATCTGTTTAGTTCACAGTGACTGGAGGCTTTAGTCCGTACTCAGCTGGCTCCAAGGCAGAGTGGCACATGGCAGAGAGCAGTTCATGGTGGCAGCAAAGAGCAAGAAAGAGCAAAGGGAGGAGTAGCAGCA
>PVJA010027334.1:0-28674 GCA_004027025.1 Myocastor coypus
TGGCGCAGCATGTGGTGCCGGGGATCGAACCTCGGTCCCTGCAGCCGCCTAAGCTTTCCTAAGCAGGTGCTTTAGATCACTGAGACATCCTGCAGGGCCCCCTGTTTACATTTTTTGATATTTATAATTATTACAGTAGCATTTATAACAATAATAGAAATGTTTTACGCTATGCCACCACTTAAAAATTTTGACACAAATACATTACGTTTTTACTGTGGTTCTAATCATAAGTTTAACGAACTTGTTATGAGGCCATGCCAAGGATTTTGTAGAACTTCAATACCTTGAATTACTCACTTTATTGCTTAGCTCTGGAAAAGTGATGCTCTGATAGGGGAAAGACTGGTCGTCAACTATGTGCCAGTGGAGAACATTAAACTTATTAAAAGCCATGGCATCCTGCAAGAAGACAGATTAAAATTACCCACCATGAACATCACAGCCGGTCCACATGACCAGCCTACATTTGAGGCTGCATCTCATCACATCTCAGAAGCAATCTTTGGCAAAGACAGGCTATGTAGAGCACATGTTCTCCATTCTGCAGCTTCCACGGCGTTCCCATTCCCTAGGCCGACGCAGATCGAATGTGTTCCACAGAGCAAGGAGAGCAAGCAGCAGCTCACTCCAGGGGAGAGCGAGCTTAGGACAGTCCCAATATGCAGGCTCTGCCAGGAATGGGAACAGGGCTTAGCTGCTACTGTGTTTGGGAAAAGGACAGAGGGAAAATAGGCCACTGATTTAAATGTCAAGCTCTATAATTCCCCACAGTTCTGAAATGTGAATGAAAATCCTTAGAAATGAAAAAGAATTCCTTTACAAACTCAATTTCCATCAAAATGCCCAGAGAAATTTTTAAGTGAGGTGACATGCAGATTTAAGGTACACTCTGGAGGAGCAAATAGTAGATATAAACAGCTACTTGAAAAGATGAAAAAAAATAAGGAAATAGATTTGCCACATCAGATAATCAAAGCCCAGAGCCTCCCTTCCCCCTCATCAGAGCCGAGGGACTTGGCAGATGCAGCTGGTAAACAGCTTCCACACCAAGGGCCAAGTCAGTAAATAATTCAGAAGAGCAAAAGGGTGCTCATTGGGAGCTACAAGGCAAGGCAGTACTGGGAATGGTGGGTGGGTTTTGAGTATAGCTGGGATAAGCCAGATGCCCATAATTGCAGCACTTGGGAGGCTGAGATAGGGGAATCTTGATGAGCCTCAGTCAGCCTTGGCTACAATCGTAAGTTCATGACCAGCCTGAACCACATTGCAAGAATCCGTCTCAAGAAGCACAACAAGGGGCCCGGCAGGATGGCTCAGTGGTCTAAAGCGCCTGCTTAGGAAAGCTTAGGCGGCTACAGGGACCGCGGTTCGATCCCCAGCACCACATGCTGCGCCAGCCTGCCCTCGGGTCAGGCTGAGCCGGCCATAAAAAAAAACAAACAAAAAGAAGCACAACAAAAAATGTAGTTAGATGAATACACACCCCAAGGCATGGCAAACTACATCAAGCTGAAACTACATTTTGGCTTTCAGGCCATGCAATTTGTGATAGTTACTCCAGTCCAGCTTTACAGTAATACAGTATATAAACAAATATATGTGGCAAGAGCCCAATACAATTATTTGTCAAGGAGTATACAGTGCTCAATTCATAGCTCCTTCCCAGGGCAAGCAAACTGCAGAAGCTAGAATTTCTCTTCCCCAAGTGGGTCATAGAAACTCTAACTCTAACCACCTTCTGCCCTGGAGGAGTTCTCTTCTGTGCCTTGTGGTGGTAATCACAGAGCCCCTCAACCCAGAGTCCTGCCCACACCTCAAGAGGAGAGCACTGCATGGAGACAGAGAAACCTTTCAGGTGCTGCAGCAGACAGACATGCAGGGCACCAACCCACTCTGCCCAGCCTCTCCTAAGAGGCTGCCATGCTCGCATCACGCCTCAGCAATGGAGTCCCCATCAAAACCCAAAGGAGAGGGTCCCAAGAGCTTCCAAACTGCACACCAGTAGGTCCCTGAAGGGTGCTGTGCCCAAGAGAGCGTGGGACTCCCCACTCTCCCAGAGCTTGGGCTGTGCAGTTCTTCATCTATGTCCCTTACAGTAGTAGCCATTGTAAATGTGTTTCCCAAGTTCTCAAACCCAAAGAGAAATCCAAGGAGAACCATTACCACGAGAAAAGGATCCTGCGCTTTTGACTGGATCTGAATTCGGGGCAGGTGAACAGAGAGAGAGAGAGGGTCTGTGGTATCTGGCACTGTTTCCATGCAACATGGGTCAGAGGTGACTGGTTTGAAGGACACCCAGCTGTTGCCCACTTGAGTGGCTGCTTCTGATGGGGAGGAAGTCACAGAGGGGTGTGGTGTTGCTTGTAATGTGAGATCAGAGGAAAACCCACTTTCCTCACGTGATGGTGCAATGGATTTGGCCCTTGGGCTGTAATTTGCCAAGATAAAGGGGTAAGGAGAGATGGATGGTGTGTGTTCACGTACATGTGTATGTACAGACACATACACTTTCTAGCTGTCTGCTGGGGGCCTAGCAGTACGATACCCTAGTGGGAATTAGCATCCCTGCAGCTCAGATTCGGAGTTCAGAATTTCATCACTGACTACCGGAAGGGCTGCCACCTGAATCCCGCCTGGGATGGAAAGCGAGGCCTGCTGAGTCACACGCTGTAAAGAAAGGCAGTTCTCAAAGACTGAGGGGGTCATGCCAAAGGAGGCAGGGGCCTGCCGGGAGGACTCCAGCTGGCCAGAGTGAACCATCTGACTACTGAACGTGGAGGGCAAGAGCTCACAGCGCCCTGAATGAAACAATAGTCCGCAGTGATGGAAATAATGAGTACTTCAGGGAAAAAGAAGGGGGTGTTCTGCCAGCAAGTGGGTGACAGAGCAAATGATGGGATTAGGAACAAATCACGTGGCAGCCACCTTAGTGACAGCTGACTTCGGCGAATGGCCATGGCTGCCACAATGAGCAGGTAACGCTGGGTGAAGAATGGAAATTTTACGTCGTCTCAGAATTTCTCTTCATAAGACAGCCTTTTGCTGGCATGCACAAGGTACTTTGTATCTAACTTTACGGTGGAGAAACATGGCTGATGCCACCTTGGCCAAGTCATCAGAGAGCACCCTGCACTGGCCCGACCACACCAAAGGCGCAGCGTGGCCTGGACTTGCAGTGATAAGGAATGCAGCAGCCATGGCCCATCCTATGGAAACTTGCCTGTGCTCTTCCGAAATGCCAGTGTCCTAAGACAAGGAGGGACAGGCAGATCCATACTCCAAGGAGCCAAGGAGACACAAGTAAGTGCGGCCCTGACCCTGGAGGGGACACCAAACCTACAGCAGCTGCTGGGGAACAGCTACAGCCATCTGAACAGGGTTTGTGGGTACAGGGTGGTCCTGAACCAGCTTCTTGACTTTTTTTGGTTCGGTACTAGGAATTGAACTCAGGTCCTTGTGCTTGCCAAGTAGGTGCTGTGCTGCTGAGCTATAGCCATAGCCCAATTTCTTGACTATGGTGTTTGGACTGAAGCTCTCTGGATATAATTTTCCTCGGAAGTTCAGACGAAAATATTACAAGGTATTATCATAAGTGCCCATGTGCAACTTACAGAGGAAGAAAGGTCCGATATAGTAAATTTTTATGTAAATATTTACAAATTTTAAATTGGGGTATCTTGGTAAAAAGCATATAAATTTCTCCGTATTCTACTGAATAAATTTAAAAATCAGATCTGGAGTAGCTCTCTGTGGTAGAGAGCTTGCCTAGCAAACTCGAACCCTGGCTCCTTGAAATAAATAAGATTACTTTGAAAGAGAAACAACTAAAGCTGTAGAAATTAAAACCATCTGTACTCTTCTAAGAAGATGAACTTGTAGGGCTGGGAAAATAGCTCCAATGCACAAGTGCCTGCCTGGCAAGCGCAAGGTAGTGATTTCAAACTCCAGTCTCGGAAAAATAAATAAATAAAATAAGATGATGAACTTGTAAAGCGTTCAGGAAGTGACTTGTCTTTATGGCAATTCAGTACTTCATACTGTTGAAAGCAGGGGGAAATTATGAGCAAATACAAAAGTATCAGTGACACCACCCATAGACAAATACAGCACTGAAGAGGCAAGCCGCCAAGGAAGGTGTGAATGTGCTGGAAAATGAAACGGACCTAGTGACTACAGCCTGCTCTCATTATGTAATTTGTAAAAATCTTAATTAAAAAAATACAAAGAGGGACCCAGCAGGATGGCTCAGTGGTCTAAAGCGCCTGCTTGGAAAAGCTTGGGCGGCTTCAGGGACCGCGGTTCGATCCCCGGCACCACATGCTGCTCCAGCCCTGCCCTCAGGGCGGGCTGAGCTGGCCATAAAAATGAGTGAATAAACAAAGGTTGTGAAACAAGAAAAAAATAAAATAAAAAATACTTAAAAAAAAAAATACAAAGAGCTAGTAAAAGAAGCTTCTCATGGCTGGTTGGTCAGTAACCGTGGGGAGGAGCCAATGGAAAGCCCTTAGGAAAAGAGTTACTGTCAGCGGTCTCCCTCCCCCGCTAGCTCTAAGATGCTGGGGCGGATGTGCTGCTGGGATATTTGCCCGGGGAGTAGGCAGCTCCCAAAGCAATTTCTGTGTTGCTTTTTAAAAAGCGGAGAAGGGCCTGCCAAATAGCTGAGAGGATTAAAGCGCTGGCAAATAGAGGCAGGGATCCAGGTCTGTTCTCCCCCAACCCCCACCATGCCAGCCTGAGGGCCTGCTGAGATGGCGATGGAGACCACGTGTGGTGGCACGCACCTATAATCCCAGCTCTTGGGAGGCTATAAACAGGTAGATCGCTACGAGTCTGATCTAGTAGTGAGATTCTGAACACCCTGTAGACCCTTCCCTAAAAAAGAAAGTGGAGGCCAGAAAATCAAAGGAGATTGGCCAGATGTACAGTGGCCATGTATTTCAAGTGAGACATCTAAACACATTATTAGCCAGGCGTGGTGGCTCATGCCTGTAGTCCCAGCACTCGGGAGGCTGAGGCAGGAGGATTGGTGCGAGTTCGAGACCAGCCTGGGCTACAAAAGTGAGCTCAAGGCCAGCCTGAACTGCATAGTGAGACCCTGTCTCAAAAAGACAAAATAATAATCATAATCATAATAAAATAAAATAAATAAACACATTATTTGACAAAGGAGTATATGAGGGCGATGGTGGTATGAAATCTGTCCTCTTCACAGCCTCGGCGACCACAGGTCTGGGGGCCTGCCTCCAGGTGCCTTTGTCAGCTGAGGAAATACATGGCCCTCAGGAGATGGGACAGAGTGCCACAGAGCACCTGCAGCCAGTCCAAGGACGTAGAGCTTTGCGCTCCAACCCATGTGACAGCCATATAGCCAGCACAGTATGCTCTGACCAGAGTGATTACCTACCAGAGTTTTAAGAATGCTCTTAAGTGGCAAGTAGTGTCTGGATGTATCAATTAAAATCCCTCGATGAGGAAACCTTGGAGAATCAGTCACATTGGCTTCATTGACAGTGAACTACAAAACAAAACTTTTATTTAGTTTTAGCCTTTTCTCTTAGGTTGAGTTCAGTGGTGACTACAACTGTCTCTACAACAATGGTTCTCAACCTTTCTAATGCTGTGATCCCGCAATACAGTTCCTCATGTTGCAGTGACCTCAAACCAAAAAATAATTTTGGTGGCTACTTCAAAACTGTAATTTTGATACAGTTATGATTCAGAATGGCTTTAGGTGACTCCTGCGACCCACAGGTTGAGAACCGCTGCAAGAATTAGACAAGAGTGGAACAATTAAAAGAGCATCAAATTTACTTTGACCAGCTAAGATACTTAGGGCAAAGAACCCTTTCAAAAGCAACAGCTAAACAGGATATGTTTTCATAATAACAATATGTCTAATGAGTTTGAGTAAAGTAATAATCATACTTACAGCCCCAAAAGAATCTTGATAAACTAACTGGCTAAAGGTCTCTAAACCTGAGAAGAGTAAAATTTATTCCATTAATTTATGAAACTACAAATGGAGACAATAAAGTTGCACTATTCAAACAGCCCCATCACCAAGTAGGCCAATAAAATTCAGTGGCTTAACATAGCTTCCTACTGACATTCTATAACTTATTTTCTAAAGCCAACACTAAATTAAAAACAAATCCCTTTATTTTGTTTATCTAATCAATTTGCCTTTATCTCAGTGTACACCCATCCCCTATACTGTTTGCATGTCAAACATAAAAGTGATTTAATCAGATATCAATCCTTTAAAATACAGCACAGTGAAATTTTAGAATCAAATATCAGTCATTTAGAAGATAAAAATTTAGCAGAGGGAAAAAAAAGGTTTGAAAACTACCATGTTACTGTAAATTGCTAAAGTAACACAGCTGCTAAGATTATTTGTTGAACCTTTTTCACTCAGGGATATACTAGAGTACTTGCTAATTCTTTGTTTTTCATTATAGCTTATTTTTCTTTTCAGGACAGAGTCTCACTACGTAGTCCAGGCTGGCCTTGAACTCACAGTAATTCTTCTGCCTCAGCCTTCCAAGTGCTGGGATTACAGGTGTGTGCCACCATACCTAGTTGTAATTTCTAGACAACCTGAGTCCAATACAAAGCCTTTTATATTTTTAATTACTATGACTTTGGCTAATTAGTTCATATAGAAAAATTCAATTGTAAAATAACTTCCTTTTAGAAGTCAGTACAATGTTCTATCATAAAGTTTTCTAGCAGCAGAAATAAATGGAGTTGGGATCCTAAAATTCCCCAGAAAGACTTTCACACTTTTTTTCCTACCCATTGTCCTTAACCAAGCCTAGAACATATTTAGCTTTTCCTCAGAGTCCCTATAAATTTGGTTATGTTTCTAAACCTGCAGGAATTTAAACCTAGGGATGAGAGATGTGTGCTCCCAAGGGCCCTGCCGGGCAGTCTGTGACACCAGAACCCTCTCATCAGAACAGGCGGCCCCCCAAGAGCAATGGGGAATTTCACTCCCATCAGATGCAACTGCCTGTGAGCAGTTTTTGAAGGGTCAGATGCAATTTCTCTTGTGCTTCAGGTAGTTTCATGTTGGAATGCCTTGGAAATGCATTTTTTTAATTTTCAAGAGAATTTTAAAAAATGATACAGAATTTGGGACCCAGGTAGCAAAGTTCTGCTGTCTTTCACTTTTCAGAATCCCAGGAGAAAGTGTTCCTTGACTAGGAGCAGCCAAGCTGCGGGGAACTTACCTCGCAGCGCTCCCCAGACTTTGTTGGCCGTGAGGGAAGCCTTCGGTTCTAGCACAGTTAAGGTATCTACATGGAGGAAAGCACTTCTGTTAGTCTGCACAGCGCACATGACCCCGACGCCCTGAACACCTCATCCCTGTCTTTGGGCCCTTTAGAATTTGTTTATTTTTGACACAGGGTCTCATTATGCAGCCAAGGCTGGCCTCAAACTTGAAGGGACAGACATGGATGGAATCTCAGCTTTTAGTTCAAAGCCAAATTACTAGTGTTAAAAATGACTTGGTGGCTGGAAAGGCATATTTCACTGTTTGGTTTTTTCAGTGATTCCTTTTTGTACCTTAAAAAATAAATAAATAAATATATATATATATCATTTGGTACTGGGTCTCACTATGCAGCTCGGAATCATAGTGACCGTCCTATCTCAGCCTCCCCAGCACTGGGACTATAGCCATGCACCACCATGCCTGATTTCAGTGGCTGAGATGGCATGCAGTACTAGGAATCAAATTCAGTCCTTGTGTTGTAGGCAGCTAAATTTTTTTTTTTTTGTCTTTTTGAGACAGGGTCTCGCTGTACAGTTCAGGCTGGCATTGAGCTCAGTTTTGTAGCCCAGGCTGGTCTCGAACTCTCACCGATCCTCCTGCCCTAGCTTCCCGAGTGCTGGGATTACAGGTGTGTGCCACCGCGCCCAGCAGGCAGCTAAATTATACAAAAATATTATAGGTAGTCAGGCAAGGCCAGGCCCTCAAGGAGACAACATGGAAGACAAGGTGACCCTGCAATTTTGGAAGAGACAGACATTCCTTTTGTGGGCTAGACCTCAAGGCAATGAAGTAAAAGCAGCCATCTCCTTCCCTAGGGATGGGCATCAGTGAATGATATTCTAGATAGGTATTAATCACCTGGAAAGAGCCCAAGTGAATCACTACCCAACCCCCAACAGGAAGAGCCCCTGTCCCATATTCATGCCCGCTTGCTTTGTGGCTTGATTCCTCATTTGATCCTGGATTTAACCAATCTTACCTGAGCAATGGTGCTTGTAACCTCACTGGTTCACCATAGTTTTGTTCCACCGCATGCCCACCTCAGTGAGTTCCTAAGTTTTCTACCTTAGACCCACCTCACCACATGGTTTTATTCTATAAAAGTCCGTGAAAGAGACAGCTTCCTTGAGACAACCCACTTGAACCCCTCTTCTGTCCCTCTCTCTGATAGACACTTTCTTTCCCCAAGTAAATATTCTGCTCTTAACCTCTGTTTATTCCTAAAATTCATTCTTGATTTTGGAGAACACAAACTCATCCCAGGTCCCTTTCGGGTTGGAGTTTCATTCTCCTATATCATCTGCACCTGCCAGGCAGGCGCTTAGACTGCCCAACTGTCTCCCAGCCCCTTTTTGTGCTTTTCTTGTATAAATTTGCTTTGGAAAGTATATCTACAAATAACACATTAACATGTTCACCTCTAAAAATAATTATTTCAAACGTTGCAGTCCCCTGAGAGGCCCACCGTGCTCCTCTGGGTTCCACAGAGAACACTTAGATTCGTTATCTCTCCTGGCCATGCCCATGCACACGTGGGAGGTGAGCGGAGGTGGCCCTGCCTTGCTGGGCTCCTGCATCCGGCCCCAAGCACAGCAGCCTCCACACTAGTCTCCCTCAGCGCAGCAGCTTATCTGGGCAAGCTCCGCCTGTCCTTCAGAGCGTGTTTCTTCATTCCTAACTGTTCCTTGGTAACTCTTGGTGTGGCATGGCTCCTTCCTCTGATGGACATTTAGCATTGTTTAGAGTGCTTTTTATTATAGCTAAGTCACAGCCTCAACATAGCTATCTGCCTACAGGAGAAATGAAGCCGCTTCTGCCTCTCAGTGCATACCTATTTTCTCTTTCTTTCTTCCTTTCCTTTCCTTTTTGTCCCCAGAACCAGGGTTTGAACTCAGGCCCTTGTGCTTGCTAAGGCAAGTGCTTATTCTACTGAGCTATCGCCCCAACCCCCCACATTTTCATTTTTATTTGTAATTTTCTTTGAAGCTGTGTCAAGTATCAATTGCAGGGCTTTGTGCATTATGGTAAGCAACTTGATGCCAACTATTGAGCTACACTGAGCTACAGCCCCAGGTTCCCTGTAGATAATGCACTGCCACTTGTCACTTCTTCCTACATCTCTTTGTATTCTGGACACAAACATCTTCTTGTCCCAGTTCTGCCAAAACAAAAACAAAACCACAAAATACCAAATATCTTCTTTCATGTCTGGCTGTTACAGGTTCTCACTACACAGCTCAGCTCAGACTTGTTCATCCTTCTGCTTTCAGCCTCTTAGCAGTGGGATTATAGGCATGTGCCACTATACCTCTGGCTGGCTCAGTCCACCCTGGGAGCAGGACTGTGGTGGCATGTGATGCTAGGGATTGAATCGTGGTCCCTGAGTTTGCCTAAGCTTGCCTAAGCAGGCACTTTAGTCCACTGAGCTATCTCACCAGCCCCTGGACACTAGTATCTTATTTCAATTAGTGTGTTACTTTTATGACCACCATCATCAGCTGGTGTCAAGAGTTCAGACTAGTTTGTCCTGACCACAGAGGTCTGCAGCATTGGCCAAGATACAGTCTTGGTGCATTGCATTTTCTAGGACTTATAGTACATCGCCTGTGTTGCTCACGGGAATAGGTGGCATTTTTTCTTTTCCTTTTTTTTTTGTCTTTTTGAGACAAGGTCTTGCTACACAGGTCAGGCTGGCCTTGAGCTCACTTTTTTTTTTTTTTTAATCAGGGGAAAGCGCGAACGCAGTCCCCTACTACCACAAATTATGCAGTCGAGTTTCCCACATTTGGGGAAATCGCAGAGGTCAACCCATCCAGAGTGCAATGGATAAGCCTCGCCCTGGGAAAACCACCTTCATGATCATGGTATCTCCCCTGCCAGGTAAGTATGAGCTCACTTTTATAAGCCAGACTGGTCTAGTACTCACACTGATCCTCCTGCCTCAGCCTCCCAAGCGCTGGTATTATATGTATGTGCCACTACACTTGGCTTAGGCAGCAATTTAATGGCCATTTCCATCTCAATTCAGAAGGCAGAACCCACATCTATACCACTGAGAGCCAAGTAGCAGCTGTAATCACCTGAGGTTGAAAGCCTCAGGTGCTCTGACTCCCCTAAGACAGCTACAGAACTGAATTAAAAAGAGAGAGAGAGAAGCTATTTTTCAAAGGGATTTATTTAAAATTTTCATTTGTAGCAGGTGAATGAAGCCTTGTATTCAACTGTCCCAGGAGGCAAGCTTTGGACAAGGGGTCACTCTTTTCCCCAAGTATGGGCATTCTGTCTGTCTTTACATCCAACTCCCTACTCTGCTCTTCTTGTGCTAGCTGTATTGCACAGGGCTTCATATGTACACAAATCCCCCTTGGGTTCCTCAGTACCAATCCACCCCATTTCTATGTGTCCGTTTGTTCACTACTTCTGTATTTTGGGAAAAGTCCTACAATGTATTACTTTAGGTAACAACAAAAAGCCCAAACAGCTAAATGTTGATTATACTGTCCACCAAATAAAACAGCCACTCCCCCTCAATTCCCAGTTCTGTATTGTCTTTGTGCAAAATTATAGATTATAAGTTGAGATCATGATTATAAGCACAGATTTGTCTTTAAAGATAGAAGTTAAGAAATTTCCCAAATGTCCAAAAATAAAAAAGATGAGCCAAGCAGATTCTACCATACAGTGGCAGAACATTATTGCACCATTGAAAATAATGTCATAATAGGATATTTGAATATTTAATGCAGCTCATAAATATTTTATGCAAAAGAGCAAAGTACAAGACTATAATAGTAGGGCTAGCAAAATAGCTCAGTGGTCTAAAGCACCTACTTAGGCAACCTCAGGGACCATGGTTCAAACCCTGGCATCACATGCTATGCCAGCCCCACCCCCAGAGCAAGCTAAGCCAGCCATTAAAAAAGGCATAGAGCCAGACGTTGTGGTATATGCCTGTAATCCCAGCATTTGGGAGGCTGAAGCAGGAGGATCGGTGCAAGTTCAAGACCAGCCTGGGCTACAAAAGTGAGTTCAAGGTCAGCCTGAACAGCATAGCTGAGACCCTGTCTCAAAAACAAACAAAAAACACTACAACAGCAAAAATGAGAGTCCACAGGTACAAAACTGTCCTCATTTTGATGTTAATGTTCCCATTAATACATGTAAATACTGTGTACTACACAATGTATTTACCAAGTGCTAGATTATAAGTGATTTTTTTTCCTCTACACTTATGAAAATACTTCCAAATTTTGTACAGTGACAGAGTAAATTACTTTTGCAGCAGGTACTTACAGGACTCATCTGAAGACACACTGGGGAAAGAGTTACACTCTGACTCCTGGGTGACGGTGACAAGAAGTTGCTGTAATTGTGTTCCAGCTTGAAATTTACCAAGGCCTCGACGAATCTTATAGGAACTGAAAATATAGTCATAATATCTGTGGGAGAAAGAAATTGAAATGAATTTTTAAAGCATCTTAACCTAATTTTAAACACAAAGGCATTCTGGACATCTCAGTGGACCCAGATCCACACGGCATACTTGGTCCAACGAGAGATCCCTGCTCAGACCTGCTCCTTACAATCTTGCTCGAGCAGCTTTTTGGGAACCCTGATGTCAGACCTTCAGAATTAGAATTTCTGAAAAGGGATCTGAGAGTGGGAGTCTTTTTTTTTTTTTTTTTTCATGTATTTAGTACAGGGTCTGCAGAGTCTACGGAGGTCTCACTACATAGATCTAACTGTAGTATCCTATTTTCAGCCTCCCAAGTACTGGGATTACAGGTGCGCAGCACCACACCCAGTCTCAATTGTTGGGGGTGGGGCCAGCATAGTGTAGCACACCAGGGATCCAACCCTTGCCGCTGTGCTCTGCCTAACCAGGTGCTTTTAGCCCGCTGAGCTATCTGGCCAGCCCTACAATAGGAGTCTTGAAAGCTCCCCCGCACTCCAGAGCGACTATTGCAAAGTCCCTGCCAAGAACTAGCAGTCGGATTCATCACATGATCCATCTCAGTAGTTACCATTTGGGTACGAAAACCACCTGTGCCCGGCAGTGAGGCCTATGTGCTAGCAAGTTCCTTTCCCAAGCAAACCACAAGAAAACTGTGTGTGACACCCAGCCTAGCTGCAGCTACACTAAAGCTGGCACAGAACTGCTGGAAAGAATATAGACCTGAGCCGTTCAAAGGAGGAGTCTAAATCCTACCTTGTGTTTGGGATGATAAGTGTAGGGTGATAAGTTTTTCTTACTGTTTAAGCCTGATCAAGTCAGGGTTCCTGTTACCTTCCCATAAAAGTAATCTAGCTGGTAAACACACACACACACACACACACACACACACAAAAGCACACACCAGCCCTCAGAACCTTTAAAATTCACACTGTATTTTGTGGAGACCCAAGTATCAGATAAAGAATAATATATATTTAAAGAGCTAATGAATATGGCACACACCTGTAGTCCCAGCACTTGGGAGGCTGAGGCTGGAGGATCAATGCAAGTTCAAGACCAGCCTGGGCTACAAAAGTAAGCTCAAGGCCAGCCTGAACTGCATAGTGAGACTCTGTCTCAAAAAGACAAAAAAAAAAAAAAAAAAAAAAAAAAGCTAAGGAATATAGGCTCAGAACAATATTTTTAATGCTTTAGAGTTTTGTTTTCATTTGTGCTAAAAGGGACTGAACCCAGGACCCAGGTCATGCTAGACAAGCACTCTATCATGGATACATATCCCTGGTCCTATTTTATAGATCTTGACAAGCTAGATTTTGTGTGCATTACTTATGCAATAAGAACATTTTGTGTTTTTCCGAAGAAGGAGGGAGCCAGGGGTAGTGGCACATGTCTGTAATCCTAGCACTCAGAAGGCTGAGACAGGAGGATCAACTTGTATTTGAGGCCAGCAAGAGCCCTCTCAAAAAAAGAGGTCTAAGAAAGGTCCTCATAGAACTTACAGAAGCAAACTAGGTTCTAAAGGTTTTTTGTAAAGGAAAACCTTGACAGACTTAAGGAAATTAAGACAAGGGAAGTGTATACTGTACTTAAAAATAGTTAACATGGCCGGGCGTGGTGGCGCACGCCTGTAATCCCAGCACTCGGGAGGCTGAGGCAGGAGGATCGGTGCAAGTTTGAGACCAGCCTGGGCTACAAAAGTGAGCTCAAGGCCAGCCTGAGCTGCATAGTGAGACCCTGTCTCAAAAAGACAAAAAAAAAAAAAAAAATAGTTAACATCCATCAGGTATGGTGGCTAATACCTGTAATCTCAACTAGTCCAAGGCTGAGACAGGAGAACTGCTCATTTGAGCCCAGCCTGGGCAATATAGTGAGATCCAGGCTAAAAATAAATAAAAAGGGCTGGGATACAACTCATGAGAGAGTACTTGCAGTGTGAGACCATGAGTTCCCTCTCCAGTGGAGGGAAGAGATGATAAATTTTGTCTTCCTGAAATTAAAATAAAAATTTTTATTTTATTATTATTATTATTATTTTTGCCTTTTTGAGACAGGGTCTCACTATGCAGTTCAGGCTGGCCTTGAGCTCACTTTTGTAGCCCAGGCTGGTCTCAAACTCACACTGATCTTCCTGCTTCAGCCTCCCAAGTGCTGAGATTACAGGCGTGCACCACCATGCCTGGCTAAAAATAAAAAGTTTTCAATGGAAAGTAAAGGAGCTGGTGATGTACCGCAGTGGTAGAATGCTCGTCCATCATGGACAAGCCTTGGACCTTGGGTTCAGGTGTGATCTCCAGTGCCACAAAATAAACCCACACAAAAAAACTTAAAACAGAAAAGAGTGTCTTGCACACATTGAAGTATTCTAGAAGCCAAAGAAGCAGCTACATCCCTGGCAGCCAAACTGCCTGAAAAAAATCATCCCTTTACAAGAAATGTAGACAATGCAGCCCAAATGGACACTGATAAATAGCACATTCCGTGCCAGAGCAGGGTTTGGGAAACAGCATGGGCTGTGGGTCCTGAGGTGTGCGTGTTCCCGGTCACCAGGGGCCTTCTGACACCCAGTATACAAAGCCTCAGGTTGAGAATGTAAGTTAACAGACAAAAAATTGGAGAAAAAGAAGGGCTATGAAGATAGCCAACATTTTGGCTCTAGCCCTTCAAGGTCAATGAGGACTCAGGACATAAGAGAACCTGTGTTGTGATATCCATAACTCAGTGGTGTCCCAAATTTTCTGGTCAAGGAGATTGTGGGACCTCAGAGGAAAGGGATAAATGAAGTATAGTGTGTCTAAGGAGAGTCACCTAGAGAAAAAATATTCTCTCAGGCTTTCACAGAAAGCAAACTGGTCAAGCAATAGCCATGACTCATCCCAAAGGCTGACAACACTAACAACAGTTCTACAAAGCACTGTACATGCTTCCAAAGTTAATCCTGAAAGGATCTGACCTTGGAAAATACAAAAGAGGAATGTTTTGTTATACATGTCTTGCTTTAACTTGCCCTTGATCACCCAGCAGAAAAGCTTAATCATAAGGCATAAAACGCAGAGCTAGATTAGTATGATGACCTGTAAGAGCTTACTTAAATCAACAGCCTCCAACATTGCCAGTATCACCGGTACCCCAATGCAATTATGGAATATTGAACTATGTATACAACTGCTTCAAGTTGAAAGAGAAGAATTTTTTTTTCCTTCCTTACCAATATCAATCAGAAAATTTATCATGTCTACACCCTATGCTCTGTATAACTATTATGAGGACAACCATATGCAACGTGTCAATTATTACAAATGTACTACTAATGTGTTTTGAAACTATCATATTGTTATTTCTTATTAAAATAAACAACAACAATAATAATAAACCAAAGCCTCAGAGCCCAGAGCGTCTTTGAGTTCCTGGAATGCTCACCCTGAGCGCCTGCAAGCCTCAAGCCTAGGGGCGTTTTACAACCTGCTTCCTAACAAATATAACTTTGGCGGCTTCCCCAGGCCTCAGAAGAGTGAGGTAAACTCCTACCCTCATTATCTCCACCTGCCTTGCAATAAATACCAAGCCTTGCGTGCAAACCAGCTCGCAGCTGACTCAAGTTCTTGTCATCCACCTCCTAGCTCACCTGTCCCAGCTTCTCTGCCTCCCTGTCATCGCCAAGCAGAAAGAAGCCCCTGCAGTACCATCTGAGCCCCAGGGCATAGGCGACAAGCACGTTTTGAAAAGATGGCCTACTTATGATTATCAGATGACCCTCAAGCCATCTAATCCTTCCCTGCAATCCGGAATATTTCTCAAAGGGAAGAACCGTTTTGGTTTCACATGTCACTCCACTGCTGCCACGGCAGTCTGATCTATCAGTAAGTTTAATAGCACAGGCTCCTCAGAGCACGCCTGTAACACGGACATCAGGGTCCAGCCAGGTGTGCAGACAGAACAGAAGCAAAACATGAACCTCCTGGCGGCAGGGAAGGATCCACCTCTGCCTTCAGGACCTTGCGCGCCCTCGGCGGGGTCTGCATCTCCTACCCCGTTTGCAGAGTCCGCAGACGGCTCGCGGGAAAGCAGATGCCCCGCACAGCGCCCCGGTAGCAATGCGAGTCTGCGCGCTGCCTGCAGGTGGTAACATCCCAGCGGGGCGAAGCGGCCAGAGCGCGGCCAGGGCTGGGATAATGAGTTGCCAGCACAGGAAAAGGAAGGGGAAGCGGCAGCACAAGACCGGGTCGCGCACAAAGTGGAAAGCAAGTTCCGGGCCGCCCTCAAGCCGAGCGGAGCGTCCGTGCTCAAGGAGGGAACCCGGCCCGGAGCTTCGGCTGTCCCCAGGTCCACGCTCGCCTAGAGCGGGAGACCAGGGGCTGAAAGTGACAGTTAACTTCAGGCCGTGGCGGGGGGCCGCCCCGTGCTGTCCTCCTTCGGCTCCGGGGGAAGCTGTCGCTTGCCCCAGCTCCGCAGCCGGGAAGCGACGGCCGCTTCACCCTGCCAGTTGCCTCCTGCGGCCCACAGGGCGCCGACTCCAGGCAGGAGCGCCCTCTTCCTCGGTGCCCCTCGGGTCCCCGCCGCCCTGCCCCTGCAGTCCGCCCGCTCCGGGTCTCACCGCCGGAAGGCCTCCTGCAGCAGCGCGCAGGCGGGGCCGGCTGTGGAGCGGGGTGCATGATCGATGGAGAAACTCTCGGGCGCGATCTGCAGCAGGCGCGGGGACAGCTGCACGTCGCGCGGCAGCGGCCACAGCGCTGGCCCCGGGGCGGCGCCGGCGAGCGCGGCCCGCGGCCCCAGCGCCAGCAGCGCGCACAGCGCCAGCAGCCCGAGCAGACCCAGCGCGCGCGGCTCCATCTGCGGGCGTCTGCGCCCTCGCTCGCGCTGCCCGAAGAAGCCCTGCCCGGGTGCAGTCAGGTGACCGCCGACTGCGCCCGGCTCCGCCCGCCCACGCGCGCCCGGGTCGCGCCTCTGCTCAGCCCGGCCCCTGGGATGCCTGCCGCCTTCGGGAGGTGCACTGCGGGGCTGCGGTGACAGTGAGAAAGTCCAAACGTTAGGGGCCGGAATGCTAATCCACGAGGTCTGAACTAATGAAAGCCACCGCAGCTGGAACAGAACAGGATTTCGACTTGTAGTCCTGGCTAGCCTGGAAGTCACAGCAGTCCTCCTGCCTTGGCCTCCCAAGGGCTGACTTTGAATAGGCCGAAGGTTACAAAATTCCGCAAAGAGAAGCTTTGCGAAAAAGAAAAATATTGCCGGGCATGGTAGCTCACGCCTGTAAACCCAGCACTCGGGAGGCTGAGGCAGGAGGATCGGTGTGAGTTCAAGACCATCCTGGGCTACAAAAGTGAGCTCAAGGCCAGCCTGAACTGCAGAGTGAGACCCTGTCTCAAAAAAGACAAAAAAAAAAAAAAAAAAAAAAAAAAAAAAAAAAAAAAAAAAAAAAAAAAAAAAAAAAAAAAAAAAAAAAAAAAGAAAAAGAAAAATATGGTAGTAATAAGAGGCTTGTGGGGACCGGGGAGATAGCCCCGTGGCACAAGTGCCTGCCTGGCAAGTGCAAGGTCCTGAGCTTGAACCCCGGGTCCTGCAAACAAACAAACAAATAAATAAAATAAAAAAATTTGTGAGTGGGGATTCCCGGCCCACAGGTGGGGTGGGCCCTCAAGGGACTTCCGAAGGGCACTGTGAAGCTCGTTCAGAGGAGGGAGACACAGAGGGCCTGTGTTGTAGGAGCGACTGACTTTGGCAACAAGTGCCTTGCCCAAAAAAGATAAAACGTGGTTAAAACACAGAATGAAAAATGCTTCAAAGGTTTCATTCAATGCATCAGAGAATTATAAGTCTGGTTCAGGGACAATTTAATAGACGGATGGATGTTAGAAGACAGCTGAAAGATTCAAAAGTGGGTTGCCTCCCACAGGGACGCAGCCTCATGACCCTGAGATCCAGTACCATCCCTTTCCGAGGAGGAAAAGAGAAAGTAAATGTTTTTAATAAATTTTCCTGAGAGCAACTTAAACATTATGAGTGATAGTTCTCTCCATCTGTTTGGTTATCAGTAATCTAGATCCTAGGAAAACAAACAAACAAAAAACCTCTCCAGATGCTGCTTCTCCTGCCGCCTTGCCTCAGAGCTCTTTCATCCCAGGTTTTCTTAATATTAGCGGCATTCTCTGGCATATTCCACCTCCACCTCCCCATTGTCCTATCCCAGCGGCCCCTGCGCACAGACGACCTCTACAGAAAGCACAGGCACAGCCCATCCTTCTCTGATGAGGGATCCTAGTTGACAAGCTTGATTTCCTAGCCCCTCCTTCGAAGGCGCCAGTAAGGTCAGACAGCAACAGGCTTTCCATTCCCAGGAGGAGGGACATTATCTCCTTTGTTTTTATTGTCACAGTGTCAGAAAGTTAACCTGGCTGTGTTTTTTGCCTATGTGGCTAGGTAATCCTGAGGGCCAAGTAATGAGTCGGCCATCTTTTCTTCACTAACAAAGATATGTCCTGCATTTTATTTTAAATTTTCATAAAGCTGTGCAGTTCTGTCTAGGGGTGTTCATTCTGTTCATCTACTTATCTCTTCCTGAGCCGGCTATCATGCTGTCAAGGTCTAGGTCAATGTTTAAATCACAATTTTGAATTAGATTTTTAATAGTGTATATTCACACAGAATAGTGGGCTTGGTATCTTTGTAGTTGCGAGTAAGATATTTTGATCTCCATTCTGTCCCATGACTCCCTTGCCCTTTGCTAACGGTTTAAATAGAAAGTGTCTCTAAAGACTCATGTATTCAGGTTTTCATCCCTGTGGTGGACTGAGAACCGTGGTCAACTTGTGACCCCCGGCTGAACTGAACCAGCATGGAGCTGGATGTAGGAGGCCCACCTGAGAATTGTTGCTGGCAGCATAGAGGCAGAACTGGAGAAACGAGGCTATTGGCATTCCTAATGGGAACTCGGCTTTCCTCATCACCTGGACGAGCTTGGAACCTTGTTGAGGATGGCTGTGGCACTTTTCAGGGGAGCTCTGGTTCTTACTTTGAGAATTGCTTCCTATCTCCAGTGGAGATCCCCCAGCTGGCCAGCACTACTCACATCACTGTCCTGACCCCTCCTCAGCTGGTTGCAGAGAACAACCAGGGCCATCTTTGTAAAATATGAGCTAGGCCATGTGAGTTCCTTGCTTAAAACATTTCAATGGCTTTTCCTTCATTCTCCCTAAAATAAAATAAACATGCTGCATACTGTGTGGCAGCATCTGGTGTCTGCCACCACCCTGACACAGTCCTCTGCCTCCCATCATGCCCTGCTTGTGGTACGGTGGCTTTTAGCTACCTCAGCCACTGAAACTTCTCCCACACAGCCAAGCCTAAAGTGATAACAAAATGGGAACAGGAAAATAACGTAGGAGGGCTTACTGGTGCTCTAGGCTGAGCACTTCGACAGGTGTGACTTGACAAAAACTCTCCTCTTAGCCAAATGTTAGCCACACTCCTGCAAACCCTCTTTCTGGGACCTCACACGGGCCCCCATCCTTGCAGGGCCTGCAGAGCCTACCTGCAGTGAGATTGCTTGTTTCTGGCTGCTCAGCCTCGTGCACTCAGGCTCCTCTCTGCTCACCACTAAAGCTGAAGGCCATGTAGACAGCTGAGATGCAAACAGGATTCATTCTAAGCAGCCTCTGGCAGGCAGAGGGGCCTGCTTATCTCTAATCACCATCTTACCAGGTACAGGTGTGTTGAGCCTTTTTTTTTTTTTTTTTTTTTTTGTCTGCATTTAGGACAAGATCTACAGGGTCTACAAGGTCTCATTATGTAGATCAGACTCGAAGTGATTCTGTTTTCAACCTCCCAAGCTCTGGGATTACAGGTGGGTGTATGCTGCCATGCCCAGTCTCAATAGACATCTCAGTGAGCCCCAGGGGCGGGGCCAGCATGGCACACCAGGGATCAGACCCTGGCCACTGCACTCTGCTTAAGTAAGCACTGTAGTCCAGTTGAGCTATCAGGCTGGCCTTTTGTTTGTTTGTTTTTTATTTTTATTTTACTTATTTATTTTGTCTTTTTTTGAGACAGACTCTTGCTATGTAGTTCAGGCTGGCCTTGAGCTTACTTTTGTAGCTCAGGCTGGTCTCGAACTCACACCAATCCTCCTACCTCAGCCTCCCAAGTGCTGGGATTACAGTTGTGTGCCACCACACCTGGTTGTTTGCTTTTTGAGGTCTTTTATAACAAGGAACAGCACAGACAGTCAACAGTGTACCAACAGACATTTCAAAGCTACTTTTATGTATTCTGGGACCCAGACCTTTCCCTGGCTTGCTGGGAAGGAATGGAATTGGGCTTGATCTCCTGGGGCTGGATCTGTGTCTTCTATCCATTCTCTTGGGTAGGGGAGAGGTGGAAGAGCCTTTTGTGCCCAGGCCCAAGAAAGTTTGGAAGTCACCTGACTCCCTGAGACAACAATCTGACCTTGCAAGTTCCTTTTGGCAGTGCTGGTCACACCCTGACGATTCAGTTTACCTGGAAGCCACCAGAGAGCTTGATATCTGACCAGAGTCCTTATCTCCAGCCCTTGGTCTCTGATTGCCATGGCTGGCCTTCAGCTAGGGCTCTGTTACCCAGGTTTCTGAAGTCCCCTCCCTCCCCTTGAGGTCTCATCCACTAGCAGCTCTCAGTGGTTCACCATCAGTCTCCAGGTCTTTATTGGTACTCTAGGGAGACTCCCAAATCTCCCTGTTGAGTCCTATTGCAACAGTACTAAATTGTCTAACCATTTTAACAAGACTCAGAGGATTTTTTTTCTTTAACACAACTTATTTAGAACAAAGTTGTAGATCAATTAGGAATGATCAATGGGGGAGGGGATGAGGGAAAGAGAGGAATTTAGGAAACACCGAATACCTAGCATAGGCTTATAGATCATTTACCAGCCCTCAAGGGTGAGACAGAGAACACAATCTACTCCAGCTAGTTTTAGCTTCAGAAGAAATGAGTTAACTGTTGGATATCATGTGCCTCGTGGAATCCTTGAGAGAGCTGAAGAATTTGATTGGCAGCTGAAATTACCTGAGCAGCTCTGATTATTGCAGGCAGCTGAGTTAGATAGAAATATTATAAGCAGGGCCAGCAAGATGGCTCAGAGGTCTAAAGCACCTGCTTAGGAAAGCTTAGGCAAGCGCAGGGACCACGGTTCAATCCCTGGCACCACATGCTGTGCCAGCCCCACCCCCCAGGGCAGGCTGAGCCAGCCATAATAATAATTTTATTTATTTATTTATTTATTTATTTATTTATTTATTTGTCTTTTTGAGACAGGGTCTTGCTATGCAGTTGAGGCTGGCCTTGAGCTCACTTTTGTAGCCCAGGTTGGTCTTGAACTCGCACCAATCCTCCTGCCTCAGCCTCCCAAGTGGTGGGATTACAGGCATGAGCCACCATGCCTGGCTATATAATAATAATTTAAAAATAATAAAAAATAAATAAACATAAAAAAATAAAAAAAGAAAAGAAAAGAAATAAGCCAGGCGTGGTGGCGCACACCTGTAATCCCAGCAGTTGGGAGGCTGAGGCAGGAGGATCGGTGCGAGTTCGAGACCAGCCTGGGCTACAAAAGTGAGCTCAAGGCCAGCCTGAATTGCATAGCAAGACCCTTGCTAAAAGAAAGATCTTATATACCTATATCTATTAACCTAAACTGATCTGATGATGAAAATATGTAATATAACCATTGCTAAATTTAAATAATAAAAAAAGAAAAAAATGAAAGAAAGAAAGAAAAGTCAGCCAGCCATGCTCTGGATGGAGAAGCTCCTGCTACTGGTACTAACACTAGAACTTCATCACTTTGGTTCCAGTCTGCACCAGAAAAGAGGTACCTCGTGTCTGCACTTAACTCTCTTGGAATTCTAGCCTCATGGAATGAATGAGCAGAACTGACCAAAGAACTGGGAACAGCAGCAGGATGAAAGCCTGCTAAATGCTGTTTGCAGGTTGTTATTAGAACAGAAGAGACAGCTGGAGGCTGGAGGAGCCAATTCTGTGATGGTGGACAGCAGGGAACCGGGCAGGCACGTGGTCCAAGCAGCCCAGCTCTGAGGAAGCAGGCAGGGCCAGTGCGAGATGCCAGGGAGCTGCTGACAGCAGAGGGATTCTTTAGGGTTCTCTGGTTCCAAGGAATGGCCACAAATGCTCCTGAAGCAGTGTGAATTGTGTAGCTGCGATGGTGAAATCTGAGATTGGCTCCATTACACTTGGCTCCCCGCTCAGGGCAAGAAAAAGTTTCTGTTTTAGCTTCTGACAAACATTTCTCCCTGCACTGCTAAAATTAGCCGCAGAAACAACTTCCACTTCCTTATCTGCTCAACACCGCCCCCTGGCGACAAACCCTGCTCATGTTCTCCAACGTTCAACTTTCACCGAGGAATAATACATACATCGAGTATTCATTTAATTTGTTACCAATATCCAAAACAAAAACTGAGTCTCCTGGTAAAATTTGGTGACCAACAGCCAATGTCATTGCCTCAAATTGTACAGATCCAAAAGAAACTAAATTTTAAGTCCTAAAATTGAAGTCGACACATTGGGGACAAAGGTAGACAATTTTAAGTTCCCTACAAGTCATTCTTGTTTTCTCTCTTTCTACCCTCCATCCTTGGGAGTATGGGTGATGGGGAAAGCTGAATTGGAAGGGGACTGGGGAACTTAACAGAAAAGGGACTTGGTCTGAGGTGTCAATGAGCAAGAGGGTCTGACCAGACATCCTTCAGGTGAGCAGAAATGACATGAATGACCCAGAACCATGTGTCCCAAGAGTCCACTGCTGTCCTACTTGCACATCTGCCTGAGCTGCCCTCCCATGAGAAGATGTCCAGAGAGAAGAGGAAGGCTGTCTTCTTGTAGTGAGAGATTGGCTTGGCTCTGTGCTCTGCTCTAGGTGATACAGGTTTGGCCTGTTGTTTCAGAGGTTGGAAGGCTTTGAAAGAATTCCTCCCCATGTGAGGTGACTGTGACATGTGGACAGAAGGTTCACCTCGCATCCTCGTCTTCCCGTTGCCTGCCTGTGTAGTCAGCAGGCACAGCTGGAGGCCTCTGGGTGGTGTTGCCTGGAGTTGTGAGGTATGTGGGGACAGAGGACAGTGCTCAGCTGGAAACTTCTAGAAATCTGAATGAAAAACAGCTTCCCTTTTGTTGCTGTTGGGCTTGTTAGCAGAGGGGGCTGTGGGCCACTCTGCAGAACTCCCCACCTGAGCAATGGGCAGGTACCAGGCAGCGTGATGACAGTCTCCCATGTCTTAAGGGCAGAGAGGGCTGGGGATGCTGTGTGAGCGTCACACATGTTGGGAAGGTGGAGCCCTGCGTCAGCCAGGAATGTCACAGGGAACAAACCACACAGAGCAAACCAAACAGGCCTCACTGGCATGAGTTCCACAGTGAGTCAGGGAAACAGGCAGGCAGGGTTGCAGCAAAGGCGTGTCCACTTCCTGTCTTCACAAGGTCCAGATCTGAGCAGGGCAGAGCCTTCCAGGTCCACCAAGGAAGCCTCCCTGGCAGGAGGAAGCATCGCACTTGGCTGGGAGTTTCCACCTGGCTGTGTTCACTTTAGGCACACAGCTCTTGAGGTTCTGACTCAGACCTATTGCATAGAAGGTGGCAGGTGTAAGGCAAATAGTTTTCAAAACAGCTTTCTTGAGCATAATTGCAACAATAAATGCTATTGAAAGTGTATGGTGTGGAGACTTCCATGTGGTGGGGTGTGGGGCAGTATGCGGCCCAAGCGTTGGAGCCCCATCCCCCTAACCCACCCCCTTCTTTCCTCTCCCTGCCTCCGCTGCTCCTGGCTCGCTTCCCATCCAGACAACTATGAGCTTTCTGTCGCCATAGTTTGCATTTTGTAGTTTCACAAAAAGAAAAAAAAAAAAATCAAATCATACAGTATAGTTTCTGAGCAGTATTCAGCCTCCTTAACATGTTATAGGGATCGGTGGTACATTCCTTTTGTCGCTGAGCAATGTGCCATCAGATGGCATTTGTTCATGCACATACCAGCTAGGGGAACTTTGGGTCATTTCCAGAACTCTGAGGGTCACATCTGGGTAAGATGAATGCAGAGAAGACATTCTCTCATTCTCTCTCTCTCATCTTTCTTTCTCTCATTCATGAATTTAGTACAGTGTCTACAGGGTCTCCCTATACAGATTGGCCTCATAGTAATTCTCCTGTTTTCAGCCTCCCAAATGCTGGAATTATAGGTGTGCACCACCATGCCTAGTCTGTGTCTCCAGTCTCAGCATGCCCCAGGGGCAGGGCCAGCACAGCAAGCTGAGAATCAAACCTGGTCCCAGCTCCTGCCTAAGCAAGTACTTCAGTCCAATGAGCTATCTGGCTGTCCCAAGGAGACATTATTTCTTTTTTCTTTTTTTTTTTTTTTGTTGTCTTTTTGAGACAGGGTCTCACTATGCAGTGCAGGCTGGCCTTGAGCTCACTTTTGTAGCCCAGGCTGGTCCTGAACTTGTACTGATCTTCCTGCCTCAGCCTCCCAAGTGCTGGAATTACAGGCATGTGCCACCATGCCCACCTGGTAGTGTTACTCTTGGCTATAGGTGTTATTCTGTCCCCTATGTTTCAGGAGCAGTGATCTTCCCTGATTTGAGGGGTGCACTCCAAGCCCCCCAGACAGATGCCAGGAATGCAGCCGAGCACGAAACCGTCTCTATGTTGGGTTTTCCCCCTATGCATACTTTATCCTTCTCTCCCTGCCTCCACCAGCAGCATTGTAGTCAGCCTAGTGCTGCTTTGGGACAGATCGATAACTTAGAATAGATAGTCTGACATAGACCCTGTTAGACATAACCAATGAACACCATATATGCTGGAGGAAGCACCCAGACCAGAAAGGAAGAGGTTTCTAGTAAAAGGAATGGAAAAGGAAATGGGGGCCTAGGAGCACATGCCCAGGATCCTAGCACTCGGGAGGATGGCCAAGAGCTTAAGGATAGCCCCGGCTACACAGTGAATTCAGTGCCAGCCTGAACTACAAAGCAAAACCCTGTCTCAACTAAAGAAAACTAAAAACTACACCAAACAGAAAAGGCATAGGAGCACTGGATGAGCTCCTCGGGGAAAGACTGCTTTAGACAACTACCTCAGCCTTCTCATACTTAATTCCAGATGTATTGATGAGGTTAATTTAAAAAAATCTAGAGGAAAAAGCGATTAAAATGGTGCCTCAGTTCACAAACTTAATTCTTTCCACGATTTCCCAATTGGTTGCGAATTGAATCTAATTTTCCTATAAGGTCACATTGAACCTAAGCATTGAATTTAATTCGGCTCATGATCAACTCTGTGTTAGACCAGAATCATGCAAAGAATTAAGTCTGTGAACCGAGGTACCATCGTAAGTATTAAACCACTGTGTTACCACGTGATCCATTGAGCAAATTAATTCCAGGCTCTTGGGTCTGAGGAACAATGAACTGCCAGCTCACACCTGCTGGTAAGTGAAAAGCAGCTCCACTTATTAAAGTTTGTGGGAAAATGTGCTCTGGGAAAGTCTGTGACAAAAAGAACCGCCCCACCCAAACAGAAAAGTGTGCAGGGTGACAGGAATGTAGGAAGTGCTGCGCATAGATGCATCAGGCTTTCAGAATTTAAAGGACTAACATCCAGCCCAGGTGTTTCCCCAGCATCTCTAGGTGTGTGTGACAGGAATGACTGACAAGGTGCTAAGTCATCTCAGGGGCTGTTAACATGCATGCTTGTCCCAGAATTCACTCCAATTACCATTACATGTTATGAGATGCAGTGCATATTCATGAACCCTTAATTAGTTTTTTTTTTTTTTTTTTTGTGGTGGGACCAGGGTTCGAACTCATGACCTTGCACTTGCCCAGCAGGCACTTGTGCCTCGGAGCTATCTCCCCAGCCCCTTTAATTAGTTTTGAGTAGGGTAAAGGTGACCGAAGACCAAAGTAGGAGATGCAACTGGTGGGTGCTCTCAGCTAGAGCTTCAAAGATGTCTGGGTTTTCTTTACTGTGATCTTCTACCTCAGGACAGTGGAAGGAGGGATGACCCTGAAGGGCTGCCCATACTCCATGGGTCAGGGGAGTGATTCTGCAGGCCTGAAGGAATCTTCCCACCACCATCCTGGTCAGAGTAAGAGCACTTGAAGTCCCTTTCTCCTCCTGTGCTTTTCACCTGCAGCAGCGGCTCCCTCATGAGGCCATAGAGCCCAGCAAGCACAGCTACATCCTGTAATTCCCAAGCACTGCTCAGCCCCGCTCTTGACACACAGCATGCAATGCCTTGTACATCCTCAAGCCCCGACCTGGGCGGATAGCCACAGTCCTTTGTACTGAACCCTCCCCACAAGGCCCCATCATGACTTTTTCCTCCACAGTCCCCTTCTTTATGCTCATGATGCCATAAAGACCTCACAGCCTATAGGGAGTAGGGCCAGGTGGGTCCGTTAGGTTTGTTCTGAAATAACCCCCGAGCTATCTCCCAGCCCTTTTGTTGAGTTCTTGACAATGACCGTGGCCACTTATTCTAGAGTAAGATGGAATCTTAGCATTGTTTTAATTTACATTTCTCCAAAACCCAAAAATGTTGAACACTTATTCATACATTTGTCAAACACTTGTACTTCTTCCTCTATGAATTTTTTTTTTCTGTATTTTAGGGAAGGGTCTACAAGGTATTCAGGGTCTCACTGTTAGTTTGGACTTGTAGTGATTCTCCTGTTTCCAGCCTCCCAAGTGCTGGGATTATAGGCACACACCACCACACCCCGTCTCTATGAAATGTTCGGTATCAGGGAACACAACTCGTAACCAGTTACACTGTATTAATTTCCATTTAACTTAGCTGCCTCTAATAATTTCACTTGCCCATTTCTTGACTTGGTTTTTTATTTTAGGGAGTCTAGTTTTTTTTTTTTTTTTTTTTTTTGAGACAGGGTCTCGCTATGCAGTTGAGGCTGGCCTTGAGCTCACTTTTGTAGCCCAGGCTGGTCTCGAACTTGCACCCATCCTCCTGCCTCAGCCTCCCAAGTGCTGGGATTACAGGCGTGAGCCACCATGCCAAGCGAGTCTAGGTTTTTTAAACTTTATATATGTATGTATGTATGTATGTATGTATGTATGTTATGGCCGGCTCAGCCTACCCAAGGGATGGGGCTGGCACAGCGTGTGATGCCTGGGATTGAACTGTGGTCCCTGTGGTTGCCTAAACTTGCAGGCACTTTAGACTACTGAGCTATCTTGCTGGCCCTGCAGTCTAATTTTTTTGGAGGGATAGGAACTTGCTATGCTGTTGGAGCTGGCCTTGAACTCAGAGTGTAGCCCTGACTGGCCTTGAACTTGTGGCAGTCCTCCTGCCTTAGGCTCCTGAGTGCTGAGATTATAGGTCTCCGTATCCAGTTAATTGTTTTAGTTCTTTATATATTTTAGATATGAACATATATATTTAAATGTAAATATGTATTAGATATAAGTATTTATTTTAGATGTATATTCATATCTAGTATTATATATTGGATATTTATACAGCAGATATATTTATATATACTAGACATAAATATATATTTAAAATATAGAAATATATTACATATGAATTTATTCATTTAAATATATAAATATATACTAGATACATTTATATATCTATATATAATTTATTATATATATCTATTTGCTTCAATATTTTAGATAGGTCTGGGACTAGTTGGCAAAGTGTCACGTTGTGACTGGGCATGGTAGTACACGCCTGTAATCTCGGCACTCAGGAGGCTGAGGCAGGAGGGCCACTGCAACTTTTGGCCAGCCTAGGATACATAGTGAATTCAAGGCCAGTCTGAACTACACAATGGTATTTTGACTCAAAGAACAAAAATAAAAATAAAAACTCTCCCATTTCATAGGTTATCTCTTCATTCTGATTTTTCTTCTTGACGCCTGCCGTTATTTTCCTTTTCTTTTCTTTTGTATTTAGTTCAGGGTCTATAGGGTCTCACTACATAGATTGGACTTGTGATTCTCCTGTTTCCAGCCTTCCAAGAGCTGGGATTACAGGCTGGGCCACCATGCCCGGTCTCAGTGAGCCCTGAGGCAGGGCCGGCATAGCAGGCTGGGGATCCAACCTCCCACCCCTAAGTCCGCCTAAGCAGGCTCTGTAATCCTATGGCTTCAGGGGTTTTACCTTCTAGTAGATTCAGTGTTTCTGTGTTAGGGTTTAGATCTTTGATCTATTTAGACTTTAATTTAGTACATGGTGAGAAAGATGGGCCCAGTGTCAATCTGTGGCAAATACTTAGCCAGCTTTCCCAGCACTACTTGTTGAAATGGCTGTGTCTCCTCCAACATGTGCTATATCTTTCTGAGACAGGGTCTCACTATGCAATTCAGGCTGGCCTTGAGCTCACATTTGTAGCCCAGGCTGGTTTCAAACTTGCACCAGTCCTCCTGCTTCAGTCTCCCAAGTGCTGGGATTACAGGTGTGCATCACCACAACCGGCTAAAACCACTTTTCTTTTTCTTTTTATTCTTTTTTTTTTTCAGTACTGGAGATTGAATTTAGGACCTTGCATTTGCCAGACAAGCACTTATTCTACTGAGCTATCTCATGTGCTTTTGGTCCCTTTGACAAACATTAAATAGCAGCACTGTTTGGGGAGGTTTCTGTACCCTCTGTTCAGTCCCATTGATCCACCTATCTGTTTTTGTTCCAGTACCATGACATTTTCATCACATTTGCTTTGTAATGTAGCTTGAAGTCCGGTCTTTCAAGGCCTCCTGCCTTGCTCTTGTCTGTGCTATTCTGGGTCTCTTCTGGTTCGCTAGGAACTGTGTAATTGTTTTCTCTAGATTTGTAAAGCATGTTATTGGTATTTTTATTGGGAGTACATTAAATCTGGGCAGCAGTTTTGGAGACCACTTTTTTTTTTTTTTTTTTTTTTTTTTTTTT
>PVJA010027335.1:0-15099 GCA_004027025.1 Myocastor coypus
TTTTTTTTTTTTTTGTCTTTTTGAGACAGTCTTTCACTATGCAATCCAGGCTGGCCTTGCACTCACTTTGTAGCCTCAGCTGGTCTTGAATTCACAGCATTCCTCCTGCCTCAGTCTCCCTAGTGCTGGGATTACACGTGTGTGCCACCATGTCCTGAAAAAGAATCTTGAGTTAAAAATCAAGATGAGCTGGCAATGTAGCTTAGTGGTGTAGCACCTGCCTGAAAGCATAAGACCCTGAGTTTGATTCCTTGTAACCTTCCCCCATCAAAGAATCAAAATTTGGGGGGCTTGTGAGTTATCTCAGTTGTTTAAGCAGATGCTTGGGAAACCCAATCAGGCACAGGAGACTGAGGTTCAGTCCCCTGCTCTACCTACCATTCCAGACCCACCCTTCAGGCAGCCCAAGCCAGTCAATAAAAAGAATCAAAGTGCAAGCTGTGCCGCTAGGTATGGTAGTGCATACCTTTGATTCCAGCACTTGGCAGATTGAGGCAGGAGGATTTCCATGAATTTTGAGGCCACCCTCGGCTGCACAGTGGGCTACAGGCTAGTGTGGATGGACTATGTAGAGAGACATCTCAAAAAAAAGTTTAGTTTTGCTATCAAAATCCTAGTTTTCAGGTGGGGATGGTGGAGTAGACCTGTAATGCCAGCTATCTGGAAGGCTGAGGCAGGGGAGTCACCAAATTCAAGGTCAGCCTGGGCGACATTTGGAGACCCTGTCTCAAAATGAAAAATAAAATAAAAAGGGCTGGGGATGTAGCTCAGTGATAGCACACTTGTCCAGCATACACAATTCTTTGAGTTCAATACCCTGTACTTAAAAAAAATGTAAAAAATTAACTATATTGTTCTTTTTAGCATCCCTGGTCTCCATTTCTCCCTTTTTTTTTCTTTTTTTTTGTGGAACAGGAGATTGATCTCAGGCCCTTGCGCTTACCAGGCAAGCAGTTATTCTACTAAGCTATCTCCCCAGCCATATTTTAATTGATTTTTGTTATTTTAATTATGGCTGGCTCAGCCTCCCCTGGGGGTAGGGCTGGCACAGCATGTGGTTCCGGGGATCAAACTGTGGTTGCCTAAGCAAGTGCTTTAGACCACTGACTCATCTCACTGGCCCCTTTTTAATTGATTTTTTATAAGTCCTCTGAATCTTTCAAATTTTCTCCAGTTTTGGCATCTTTCTCTTGATTTTGTTACTGATAGTATTACATTTTTATTTTATAAAACATTTTATTTGTGATGCTAGCTAGAGATTATTTAGAAAGTTTTTACCCACTCAAGATTTAAACATTTGTCTCCATTTTATTTAAATTTTTTTGTGGTACCAGGCATTGAACTCAGGACCCTGCACTTGCCAGGCAGGAGCTTATTCTACTGAGCTATCTCCCCGGCCCTATGTCTTCATTTTAGTTCTTAGATTTTTTTTTTTTTTTTTTGTACTGGGAATTGAATTGAGGATCTTGCACTTGCCAGGCAGGTGCCATGCCACTGAGCTATATCCCTGGCCCTTATTTCTCCATGTTTAAAGTCTTTTGAAAAATTTAAATCTTTGTTGTATTGGGAATAATATAATATAGCAGTATAACACATGGCATATATACTTGGCATGCCAAGCAAGTGGTTGGTGCTGTATGGTTTTCCTCCTGGCTAGCTTGCTGCCTCAGCACTGTTGGTAAATGATCCCTTTACCTGCTGATTGAAATGTCACAGTGGCCAGACACTGAAAATCTCACTTATATCCAAGCTAAGTAACCTTATCTCCTTATGATGAGGATCAAAATGGTTTAACTAATGAACTCTGAAATGTTCTACTGATTTAAGCGAGCCTTGCCATTCTTTTTTCACTGCCCCCTTGCTTGTGGCCCTGTCTTCCCAGAACTCTGGGATTATACGCATGTACCACCACACCTAAGCTTTTCTTATTTTTTTATGACTTTGGGGGTATTCTCTTTTTCTCTCTTTATGACATGTACAGTCAGAATCGATAGATATGGTGGCATAAGCCTCTAATCCAAGCGGTTCTCAACCTGTGGGTCGTGACCCCAGGGGGGTTGAATGACCAAAACACAGGGGTCACCTAAAGCCATTCTGAATCATATCTGTAGCAAAATTACAGTTTTGAAGTAGCCACTAAAATTACTTTTTGGTTTGGGGTCACTGCAACATGAGGAACTGTATTGCGGGGTCACGGCATTAGAAAGGTTAAGAACCACTGCTCTAATCCTAGAATTGGGAAGTTGAGGCAGAAAGATTGCTGCAAGTCTAAGACTAGATTTAGTTCTAGGCCAGCCTGAATTACATAGTAAGGCCCTGTCTCCAGAAACTAGAGAATCAGAATCACCTTGTCCAGTTTAAACAAATTCCATTGTTACTGAAACCAGCATTGTGCTACCTCTGACATGTGTCCCAGACCTTTTAAAAATATTTTTAATGTGTTTGGTACAGGGTCTCACTATGGAGCTCGGACTCCTAGGGATTCCTCCTGCTTTGAGCCTCCTCAGTGCTGGGATTACAGGCATGTACCACCATGCCCAGACTTGTGTTTTTAAAATTTTGACATACATGGGGTAACATGTCACTATACTCTGTTCTGTGTAGGTTTTTTTTTTTGTTTCAGAACCTTTATTCGTTTATTCACTCATTTTTATCCCCCCCGGGCAGGGCTGGCGCAGCATGTGGTGCCAGGATCGAACCGCGGTCCCTGAAGCCGTCCACGCTTTCCCAAGCAGGCGCTTTAGACCACTGAGCCATCCCGCCAGGCCTCCTGTGTAGGTTTTTTACTATTCATTTTTAGGGGAAAATGTTCTGGCCCTAAGATCATGCTAGAAAGAGCCAGCATCTTTACAGTATTGAGTCTAGTTACATAAGATGCCATGTGCCTTCGCACTTATTTTTTTTTAATGTTTCTGAGTTATTTACTATGTTTTTATTATATAAAATTTACTAATTTTTTTCTTACATATTTTCTTTTTCCTACTTTTCTGAATCAGATTTTCTAAAAGATATAGAAATGCTGTGTTTGTTTGAAATAGGATCTTAACTATATAATCCACTCTGGCCTTGAACTTGCTCTGTAGCTCAGGCCAGCTTCCAATTTATAGGAATCCTCCTTCCTCAGCTTCCTAAGTGCTAGGGTTATAGGCATATGCCATTATGTCCATCTGGGAGCTAGTCATTTTAAAAATATTTTAACCAGTTACTTTGTTGATTTACAATAACATTTTAATTGATTTTATTTTTCCAAGTGTAACTGCAGCGGTAGTTTTATGCCATCAGGTTCTGACTGGTTTTTTTCTTTGTCTATTTTCATTGGCTGGTATTTTTAGAACACTTTTTGTTTACTTTGCTGTGTTTTTGTTTTTGGAGATAGTCTTGTTATATAGCTTAGGCTGATCTCTTTTTTCTAGGCAGGCTTTCACTGTGTCATACATACTGGCCTTGCACTTGCTTCTGTAGCCTGGGCTGGCCTCAAAGTAGGCTGGCAATCCTCCTGCCTCAGCTTCCCAAGTGCTGGGGTGACAGGCGTGCATCACCATGCCCAGCTTCAAAACATTATTAAATATCTTGGTAATTCTTTTCTTGTTTTTGTTTTGTTTTGCTGTATATGTGCTGCTGAAGTGCCCACCCTTATTTCTGTCTTTAACAAACAAAAAGCTGGCATGTTGGCACATGTCTGTCATCCCAGCACACAGGAGACTGGGGCAGGAGGATCATCACCAGTTTGAACCTGGACTACATAGTTCAGGCCAGCCTGAACTGTATAGTGAGACCCTGTCTCAAAATAAAACCAACAAACAAAAAAATTACTTTATCATGTAAGCATGATACAGGCTTTTAAAGTTTTGTTTGACTTTCTATCATAATTAGGGGCCCGGCAGGATGGTTCAGTGGTCTAAAGCACCTGCTTAGGAAAGCTTGCGTGGCTGCAGGGACCGAGGTTTGAGCCCTGGCACCACATGCTGCACTAGCCCTGCCCTCAGGGCAGGCTGAGCCAGACATAAAAATAAGTAAATAAACAGACAAAAGTTTTGAAACAAGAAAAAAAAAAAATCATATGAAGAGTAGTCATCCGTATCTCTGAGCTTTAATTAGCCCTGAGTAGCTATGCTGCTTGTTAGTTACAGCAGAAGACTAGGGATACCCTGAACACTGAACTCTAGGGAACTAATTCAACAAGTTATTATAAACCCATGCCATGGGGTGCTGTGTAGTCCTCAGGAGGAATGATGTTTGTATGTCCTGATTTAGTGTAAGAACTAAGGCAATATAAAAATTAATTTTACTGGGGCTGGGGAGATAGCTCCATGGCACAAATGCCTGCCTGGCAAGTAAGTGCAAGGTTGTGAATTCGAACCCCAGTTCTCCAAAAAAAAAAAAAAAAAAAAAAAATAATAATAATAATAATAATAATTTTACCAGGGTACTCTGGGAGCCAAAATCAGGAGAATCACAAGTTTGAGCTCCCCCTAGTCAAGTTACCAATTTACTGGGACCCTGATTCAACATTACATTTTTAAAAAGGGCAGAGGATATAGTTTAGTCTAAACACCCGAGGTTTAAGCCTTAATATTGTGGGGAGTAAGTTAAAAATAATTATTCATGCAAAAAGGAGAAGGGAAGTGGATGTGAAGAGTTGAGATGTGTTATGTACCTGTGCCAACTGCATGTGTTGAGTGTGATCATTATGTACTGCAAATGTATTAATAAATTTTTTTAAAATAGTTGTTTATAGCCAGACATGCTGGCATTCACCTATAATGTCAGCACTTGGGAGGCCAAGGCAGGATTTCCATGAGTTCAAGTCCAGCTTGAGCTACATATGGAGTTTAAAGCCCACATGAAATACACTACAGGGGGCCTGGCGGGATGGCTCAGTGGTCTAAAGCGCCTGCTTGGGATAGCTTGGGCAGCTTCAGGGACCACGGTTCGATTCCCCGGCACCACATGC
The DNA here is from genome assembly GCA_004027025.1 of Myocastor coypus. Lineage (NCBI taxonomy): Eukaryota > Metazoa > Chordata > Mammalia > Rodentia > Myocastoridae > Myocastor > Myocastor coypus. Next base: position 4,955 of record PVJA010027335.1, read on the forward strand.
TGCGCCAGCCCTGCCCTCGGGGTGGGCTGAGCCGGCCATAAATATGAGTGAATAAACAAATAAAGGTTCTGAAACAAGAAAAAAATAAATAAAATAAAAAATTCTTTAAAAAAAAGAAAAAAAGAAATACATTGCAAAGCAGAGCAAAACAAAACAAAAGAAAAAAGATCATAGGAAGACTGTAGTACATTCAAGGCCAGCCCAGACTGCATAGCATGATCCTTTCCCTCCAAAAATAAAATTATGTACAACAGTTATTTCCGAGGAAGACCATTCAAGCAGAGTTATGGCCTCTGGGGGAGATGACAAGAGATCCAATGGTCTAGAAAGAAGCTTTTTCACTGTGTTATCTTTGGCACTATTCTATTTTTAAATTTTTTTGTTATTTTCTTGAGTCAGGGTCTTGCTGCTGTGTAGCCCATACTGGCCATGAACTCACTCTGCTGCCCAGGCTGGCCCACAGCTCATGCTGATTCTTCTACCTCAGCCTCCTGAATGCTGGGGTTTTTGTTAAAGTTTATGAGTAAAATTTTAAAGAAAAAGCAAACTAGTTGATATGCACAATGACACTCATTTGGAGGGTACAAGCTTAGTGTGTGGTTTTTTTTTTTTTTTTTAGTGTGTGTTTTTTTTAAACCTCTAACATTTTCCCTCTTTGATTTCTCAGTGGGAGTGCTTGGATTGAATTCCTGAATAATGAAGATGATCTTAAAGATATTTTGTTACAGCTAAGAGAAGGGAACCTTGTTTGTGCCCAGTATCTTTGGCTGAGAAATCGGGTAATACTTTTGGTTGTTTGGTTTTTCTTTTTAACAATTCTTTTTTTTTTTTTTTAATTTTATTTATTTATTTATTGTTTCAGAACTTTTGTTTGTTTGTTTGTTTATTTTTATGGCCAGCTCAGCCTGCCCTGAGGGCAGGAAGCAGGACTGGCGCAGCATGTGGTGCCGGGGATCAAACCGTGGTCCCTGCAGCCGCCTGCAGGTGCTTTAGACCACTGAGCCATCCTGCTGGGCCCCTGTTTGGTTTTTCTTAAAGGCTTCCTAGCTCCCGAAATAGGGTGTGACTCAGTTGGGAGCTAACAAGATTGTACATGTGCTTCGATAATAGAATATTGTCAGGTCCATAAAGATGTGTGTCTGTCCCTCTGATGACTCGAATTCCGAGGGAGTACTAGAAATATACTGAGGGCATTATTGTACCTCCCTGAGGCTAGATAGCTGCAAATCTTAGCTCAGCAGGCAGCATTAGATTATGTTATTCGCTCATAGAAGCCCAGGCTGTGGGTAAGTCATATCTGTGGTCCCAGCTACTCAGGAGACTGAGACAGAAGGGTTCCTGGACTCCAGCAGTTGGGGCTAATGTCCATATACCAAGAAGTACCAAAAAGCCATGTGGTGTGTCCTTAGTGGACACTGCTTGTAAGCATTTGTGCTGGTGTCCCCAGTGTTCTCCTCCTTAGAACGCATCTCTGCTGGTCCCTGTGCTGCATAACTGACATGCTGTTTGCCACTCGCTCTGGGAGGGCTCGGGGCTTGTGGCCCTGAACATGATCTTTTTGTGTTGATCAATCCCTTTTAGCACTCGGTAAAATCAAGCAGCTATTCCTTGGGATGACTTCCTCATATCAGGACTTTGCTGTTTGGGAGGCTGTTGGTCACAATTTGTTATATAAATCTGTTTTAATTTTTCACTCTGTAATATTCAGGCAAACTTTGAAAGTAAGTGTGATGTAAAAATGCTTGAAAACTTGCTGAATTCAATTGCTATACCAGTCTCTTTGCAAAGTCTTTGTCCGTGGCTTAAAAATGAACTGGTCCCATTTGTGAGAAGGACTATACCTGAAGGACAGGTGAGTTTTCCCCACTAGTCCTGCCCTTAATGGTCTCACTTTAATTTATGTGATGTTAGATCATTGAAGATTAAGTGCAGTGTGCTTGGCTCGGCAACACATATACTAAAAATATTAAGCTGCAGTAACACCTATTAGACTTTCTCGTTTCAGAACTTTTGTTTGTTTGTTTGTTTATTTTTATGGCTGGCTCAGCCTGCACTCAGGGCAGGGCTGGCGCAGCATGTGGTGCTGGGGATCGAACCACAGTCCCTGCAGCCGCCTGCAGGCGCTTTGGACCACTGAGCCATCCTGCTGGGCCCCAAGTTGACTTTCTTTTTTTTCAAAGAATTTTTTATTTTATTTATTTATTTTTTCCTTGTTTCAGAACCTTTTATCTGTTTATTCACTCATTTTTATGGCCGGCTCAGCCCGCCCTGAGGGCAGGGCTGGCGCAGCATGTGGTGCCGGGGATCGAACTGCGGTCCCTGAAGCCACCCAAGCTTTCCCAAGCAGGTGCTTTAGACCACTGAGCCATCCCGCCGGGCCCCGACTTTCTTTCTTTTTTTTTTTTTTTTTGGTTAACTTTTTTTTTGCGGGACCAGGGTTTGAACTCACGGACTTTTCACTTGCCAGACAGGCACTTGTGCCATGGCCCCAATTTTTAGTTAACTTAAGTGTTTTTTACTTTGTTTTTTAGGATGTGGTCTATGAGGTCTTACTACACAGATCAGACTTGTAGTGATTCTCCTGTTTTCAGCCTTCCAAGCGCTGGGATTATAGGGATGTGCCACCATGCCCAGTCTCAATCGATATCTCAGTGTTCCCTGAGGCAGGGCCTGCTTGGCATGCCCCGCTACTGTGCTCTGCCTAAGCAGGTACTTTAGTCCCATTGAACTAGGGACTGGCCCTTAAATTTGAGAAGGGTTTTTTTGGCTGGCTCAGGCTGCCTTAAGGACAAGTCTGGTGTGGCATGTGGAGCGGGGATGAAACTGCGGTTCCCTGTGCCTGACTAAGTTTGTCCAAGCAGGTACTTTAAACAACTGAGCTATCCCAGAATCCCCCTTAAGTGTCTTTTAAAAGGTAGTCATAATGCTAGAGGCATAGCTCGGTGCTAGAGCATTTGCCTACCATGTGCGAGACCCTGGCTTCAACCTGCAGGACTGCAAAAATAAAACAATTTGTAAGAGATTATTATGGAAAACTTTAGCTATTTTAGTGATTCTGTATTGAGGATTTTAAATGATATATGTTTCAGAAAATTCTTGCGAAATGGTTGGAGCAAGCAGCCAGGAACCTTGAATTAACCGATAAGGTAATGCTAGTATAACTGACATGGAAATGACTTGACACCAGCCCATAGCATGAAACACTTTTTAATGGTGTGTAATATTTTCTAAAGGCAAACTGGCCAGAAAATGGACTTCAGCTGGCAGAGGTATTTTTCACAGCAGAAAGAACAGATGAATTGGGATTGGCTTCCTCTTGGCACTGGATATCTTTGGTATGATACTGAGAATGGATCTTTAACAATGAAATACTCCCTCTAAATGAAAGAGCTTGTCTGCATGCATGTACCGGAGAGTATCTGCAAATGATGTACTTCTTAGGTTTCTGTTTGTATATTCCTTTATTTGTGCCTTTCAAAGTCACAAAATAGAAAATTTCTTTTTGTCCTCCATGATATTTCTATTACCATCTTATAATGCTTTTTCACTGTTGAACCAAAGGTAACAATGTAAAAACATTTCCCCAAGTAGTATATTATACAGTAGCAGCATTTCACAATCCTAAAAGAATAAAACTTACAAATATAAGCTGGCCGTGGTGGCTCACGCCTGTAATCCCAGCACTTGGGAGGCTGAGGCAGGAGGATCAGTGTGAGTTCGAGACCAGCCTGGGCTACAAAAGTGAGCTCAGGACCAGCCTCAACTGCATAGCGAGACCCTGTCTCAAAAAGACAAAAAAAAAACTTACAAATATATTATTAATTTTTCAACCAGGAGTACTGTTTAAATTAGTAGCTCATTGCTTTTATTTTTCTTTTTGAGGCAGGGTCTTGCTATGCAGTTCAGGCTGGCCTTGAGCTCACTTCTATAGCCCAGGCTGGTCTGGATCTTGCACTGATCCTCCTGCCTGAGCCTCTCAAGTGCTGGGATTACAGGCGTGTACTACCACGCCCAGCTAGTAGCTCATTGCTTTATCTCATTGAATTTGCTAGATATTTGGATAGCTATCAGGGCTAAAATACTAGTATTTTTTGTTTATTTGTTTGGATCAAACTAAAAAACATGAGTCTCAAAATAAAAATAGGTAAAGTGTTGGGGATGTAGCTCAGTAGTAGAGAACTTGCCCAATGGATGGAAAACCCTGCATTCAGTCCCCAGTACTTCATAGAAAACAAATAAAAAATCTTTGTTGGGAATGCCATAATTTAGATTAGTATAAAAGAAATATTGTAATATCATCTCTGAAGTACTACATACTTCAGTACCAGAAAAATAAGGCCTTAAATGATGTTATTAAATCACATTTTTCATGTTTCTGCTTTAAAACATGAGACTTCTTTTATTACCTAACTAAAAAATGATCAATTGTTTTTTGACATAGAAAGCTGTTATTAATTATATGTAATGATTACGTACCTTTTAAAGGAAGATTTTATTCTGTCATTTCAAGCAGTTTCAGTTCTTCATCTATGTTTTTCTATAGATGAAGCCCCTCCTCCCATTTTTTGGGTGTGATTTTCAAGACAGATTCTTGCTATGTAAATTTCAGGCTTGCTCAGGCTGGCTTTGAACTTACTATTCATTTTTGTTTCTTTTTTAATTTCTAGACTTCTACAAGATTGAAAGCATTACTTGCTTCAAAGTTGTAGGTTTCTTCTTACGTATGTAACTGTGGTCATTTTTTAAATATTCTTTGAAGTAAGTTTGACTTTCTCACATTTTCGCTTTATTTTCTTTTTCTATTTATTTATTTATTTATTTATTTATTTATTTATTTTTGTCTTTTTGAGACAGGGTCTCACTATGCAGTTCAGGCTGGCCTTGAGCTCACTTTTGTAGCCCAGGCTGGTCTTGAACTCGCACCAATCCTCCTGTCTCAGCCTCCTGAGTGCTGGGATTACAGGTATGAGCCACCACGCCTGGCTCAACACATTTTCACTTTATATCCTTAACCATTTTAATACTTCCATTTTAGAAGGATTACCAAAGCACGGAGGAAGTGTGTCAGTTACAGACCTTGGTGAATCATTTGAGGGAGCTAATCACGTTATATAGGAAATACAACTGCAGACTGACCCTCTCCGACTTAGAGAAGGTAAGATCCCAGGCTCACCAACAGCGCTGTGCTTTTTGCAGCCCCTTGTGGCTGGAGTCTGCAGTTGTGTTATTTTTCATGTCTGTCACCCAGGAAGATACAACCAGCATCGTGTTCCGAATGTTCGATAGAGTGTCGGCCCCGGAACTTATCCCCTCCATCTTAGAGAAGTCTGTAAGAGTTTACATGAGGGAGCATGACTTGCAAGAGGAAGAGCTTCTCTTGCTGTACATCGAGGTAACTTTTTCTTTAGATCCAGTCTTATTTCTTTTTTTTTTTGGTGGGACCAGGGTTCAAACTCACGACCTTGCACTTGCCAGGCAGGCACTTGTGCCATGGAGCTATCTCCCTGACCCCTCCAGTCTTATTTCTGAGAACTGTTCAGCATACCTGGTATTAGATGTCCAGCTCTTTAAGGATACCCTGCTTTACCACTGGGACTCAGGCAGCATTTTGTACTGGTTAAGAAAGGGGATTAATTCTGTGCTAAGTGAGTACCTTGAACAGAGCAGGAAATAGGGCTGAGTGCTGTGAACCCAGCTATTGGAGAGGTTGAGGTAGGCGGGACCTGGGAGCCCACAAACGTGAGACCACTATCTCAAAGAAAAGGAAATCAGAACAGGACTTTCTCCAAAGCACTCTGATGAAATAAAAGGAAAATGAACTGAATAAGGATACATTTTACTCTTTATTTATTTATTTATTTATTTTTGGTGGGACTAGGGCTCAAACTCAAGACCTTGCACTTGCCTTGTAGGCACTTGTGCCATGGAGCTATCTCCCCAGCTCCTCGTTTTACTCTTTTTGCACTGGCTATTGCACTCCAAACTTTGTACATGCAAAGCACATATTCTAGCATCCCAGCCTGTCCACTATTTTTGTAAACACTATGCTGTAGTATTCTGTTTTTTTGTTTTTTTTTTTTTCTTGTTTCAGAACTTTGGTTTATTTATTTTTATGGGTGGCTCAGCCTGCCCTGAGGGTAGGGCTGGCGCAGCATGTGGTGCCCAGGATTGAACCGCGGTCCCTGTAGCCGCCTAAGCTTTCCTAAGCAGGCACTTTAGACCACTGAGCCATCCTGCTGGGCCCCTATAGTATTCTGATTTGCAGATCTTTCGATAAATTTTTTCTTCACTTGGGAGGCTGAGAGAGGAGGATCAGTGCAAGTTCGAGACCAGCCTGGGCTACAGAAGTGAGCTCAAGGCCAGCCTGAACTGCATAGTGAGGCTCTGTCTCAAAAAGACCAAAAAAAAAAAATTTCTTGTGGGCTGGGGAGATAAGTGGGCCAGGGAGATAGTTCAGTAGAATAAGTGCTTGTCTGGCAAGTACAGGATCCTGAGTTCAATCCCCAGTACCACAAATAAAATAAATATCTTAGCATTTTTTCTTTTTAAGAATTCTATGAAAAAATAAAACTTCAAATTATGAAGTTTTAAGATAATAGTAGTTGATACACTATATTGTTACCTTCAAGGTAGTCACTGAATACAAGATATTGACCCAAAAGATTCTTAGGACAAAGAAACAGATAGTAACACAAACTTTCTTTTCTGTTATTATCTGCTTTTTCTTTCTTTTTTTTTTTTTTTTGCAAACTTTCTTTTCAATGAACTAAGACTAATTGAAACTAATAATTCACATTAGCATATATATTAAAATATTTTTTAAAAATGGAATATGTGCTTGGCGTGGTGGCTCACGCCTGTAATCCCAGCACTCGGGAGGCTGAGGCAGGAGGATTGGTGCGAGTTCGAGACCAGCCTGGGCTACAAAAGTGAGCTCAGGACCAGCCTCAACTGCATAGCGAGACCCTGTCTCAAAAAAAAAAAAATGGAATATGTAATTTGGGACCTTCTCCCTGCTTCCTGTGTAGCTCCTGTTTTGCTCCTTGTGTATATATGTATTTTTGTCTTCTATGTGTGCTTCTCAGAGAAGAGAAACCATGCATGATGACACAAAACCATTCCTCACAGTTCTAAATGTGAAGGGTTTTTTTTTTCTTTTTAATTTTTATTTATTTATTTATTTATTTTTTGGCTAGCCCAAGCAGCCTTAAGGGCAGGTCTGGTGTGGCTTGCAGAGCTGGAGATCCAACTGCCATCCCCTGTGCCTGACTGGGTTTGCTGAGTGAGGGGCTTTAAACAACTGAGGTAGCCCTCATGCCCCTCTAAATGTGGAAGAAGCCATCATAGGTGGGAAGCAGATGCTCTGTTGTCAGGAGAAGGAAACAGCATTATTCTAACAGCATCCATTTTTCTTGCTTTTTATTTGATGTTATTGATAAATTTCAGACCTGCAGATAAACATATAACGATTGCATTCCTCATAGAGAATTTTGTATCTGCACATGATATAAATCATTTCTCCCGTCTTCCCTTCAACTCCTACTCCCCTCCACATTGACAAAGCTTTGTTTCCATGTTTTTCTTTTCTCATTTTTTATTTGTTTATGTATTTTTACTCTCCTTTCCTCCTCCCTTCTCTCATATTCTCTTCATTTGAATATTGTCCTGCTATTCCAAAATACATTTTGGTCCTCATGTACACTTTTGGTTTCTTACACCAGAAACAATATTGTATTCATGTGTGTGTGTCTCCTTTAGTTCACTTAAAGAATGTGTACTAGCCAGGTGTGGTGATGCACACATATAATCCCAGCACTGGGGAGACTGAGGCAGGATCATTATAGTTCAAGATGAACCTGGGCTACAAAGTGAGCTCAAGGCGCGCCTGAACTGCACAGCAAGACCCTGTCTCCAAAGAACCGAAGGTGGGGGAGACTTAGTGGGGATTCAGGTGCATCTGTTTTCTTAGAAATGTCGAGTGTCTCCTTTTTTATGGCAGAGTAATACTCCTTTATATAAACAAACTCCCTCCTTTTTATCCATTCACCAATTGGTGGGCACTTGGTTTGTTTCTAAGATCTGGCTATTACAACTATGTTGCTATAAACATAGGTAAAGCAGCATCCATTCTTGTGAAGTCTTCTACTATTAGAGACTTGAGGTTATGTGATTTGCTTTATGCTCGTAATCGATGTAGCTGGAGAACTGGTATTGAACTTCTTTTTTTTTTTTTGGTCTCTTTGACACAGAGTCTTACTGTAGTCCAGGCTGGCCTCGAGCTTGCTTTGTAGCACAGGCTGATCTTGAGCTTTCAGCTATCCTTTTGCCTCAGTCTCCTGAGTGCTAGCATTACAGGTGTGCACCGCCATGCCTGGCCTGAGTATTTATTGCAGCAGCAGAACTGAACATGTGTGTTTTATGCATGTCAATAAAAGAATGACCGGCTGGGCGTGGTGGTGCACGCCTGTAATCCCAGCATTTGGGAGGCTGAGGCAGGAGGATCAGTAGGAGTTTAAGACCAGCCTGGGCTACAAAAGTGAGCTCAAGGCCAGCCTGAACTGTATAGTGAGACCCTGTCTCAAACAGACAAATAAATAAATAAAGGAATGATCTGTTTTTGTTTTACAGAAAATTGAAATTGGAACTCAAACCACTCTTTGAATTCCAAAATAAAACTAAAACTATTTTGTAATTTTCATTTTAATTGTTAGGAGGCTTGGAGTTAGCTAACCTATTTTCCAGTACACCATTTACCATAGCACTAAGTGCTGCCAGTTGTCAGTGGATGATGATCAGCTAGCAGCTCTGCTAGTAGTTATTTTTCTTCAATAAAGTTGCATTAACAAAAAAAAAAAAAAAGCTAGCCGGGCATGGTGGCGTACGCCTGTAATCCCAGCACTTGGGAGGCTGAGACAGGAGGAACAGTGTGAGTTCGAGACCAGCCTGGGCCGCAAAAGTGAGCCCAAAGCCAGCCTGAGCTGCATAGTGAGACCCTGTCTCAAAAAGACCAAAAAAACCAAAAGCTGTATTTGAGCTTGTGTGACTGACTTATTTCACTGAGGATTATATTCTCAAGTTACCTAAAGATTTTTTCTTTTTTTTATAATTTTTTATATCTAATTCTTTATTTTATTATTTATTTAATGGGACTGGGATTCAAACTCATGGCCTTGCACTTGCCAGGCAGGCACTTGTGCCACAAAGCTATCTCCCCAGCTCCTATATCTATAAAATTAAGCACTAAATTTTAATCCTTTCCTTTTTTTTAAAAAAAAAAAAGATATTCCTACTATGTAGTTCAGGGTAGCCTTGAACTCATGGAGATCCTCCTGGCTCTGCCACCCCCAATTACTAAATAAATATAGGTGTGTACCACCATACTCTTAAGTTTTAATCGTTGTTCCAAATTCATGACTAGGTACGACTTTGGTTTTGTTTTATGAATCCATGTAAATCTGTCTCTGTGTATTGTACTTTTTTAATGAGAAATTTTAATTTTTGAAAACATGTCCATGTTTGTTCCTCCTTAGGACTTGCTGAAGAGATGTAGCTCTAAGTCCACGTCCCTCTTTGACACAGCTTGGGAAGCAAAGGCCATGGCTGTTATTGGATGCTTATCTGACACCGATGTGAGTAACCTTAGTCACCATCCGGTTTCCTGTTCCAGCGCTGGGTCTTAAAGACTTTTCTGATCACAGAAATGACATGTTTATTAAGAATTTTATAGTATGTAAAAGGAATAAAAAGAAAGTAAAAACTACTTAATTTTTTCCCCTTAATTTTATAAAATAAAAAGTGGAACCAGGCGTGGTGGCACACTCCTATAATCCTAGTAGTTGGGAGACTGAGGCAGGAGCGTTACCATTAGTTTGAGACCAGCGTATGCTACATGGCAAGACCCTTGTCCCTCCACCAAACAAACAAAAAAACCCAGAGGAGATGTTCTCATTCCCGCACCCAGAAGAACTGCCATGGGAAAAGAGGTGCAGATCTCTTCAGAGTTTCTATGGTTGTTCTCAGTTGGAGATATGTTTTCAGTGTGTTGTACTATTCTAGTTTGACATTGCATTATTATCATTTGTCATTATTAAATATAATGTAGCTGGACATGGTGGCACATGCCTGTAATCCCGGGCAGGAGGATT
>PVJA010027335.1:15199-28643 GCA_004027025.1 Myocastor coypus
ATTTTAAATAATGACATAGACTGTGACTCTGATATGTTTCGGCAGACAAAATATCTTTGTGAAGTTTCCTAAATAATAAAATTTCCTTTATGTATAAAAATGAGAAGAGATTTTGTGAATTTGTGTTCAAAAATAATCTGAGATGATGGTTACGCCAGTGGTGAAAGGTCCTGGGGCGTGTAGTGCCTTTAGCACTCCCGTGTGGTCTCCTACAGCTCATCTTTGATGCAGTGCTGAAGATCATGTACAAGGCTGTGGTGCCCTGGAGCGCGGCTGTGGAGCAGCTGGTGAAGCAGCACCTGGAGATGGACCACCCCAAGTAAGCTGCCCGCCATGGCAGTGTCCGTGTGCTCTTAGCAGCCACTTGCAGTTGTCATTGACCGCTCCCATAGTATTTCAGTAAAAGGATGATCCAGCCAGGTGTGGTAGGGTGTGCCTGTAATCCCAGCACTGAGGAAGCTGAGGCAGGTGGATCAACAGGAATTGGAGTCCAGCCTGGGCTACATATTGAGTTCAAGGCCAGCCAACATTGCATGGTAAGACCCTGCCTCAAAGGAAAAAAGTCTGCTAACATTGGTAAATTTACTTTCAGAGTCAAGTTACTGCAGGAAAGTTACAAACTGATGGAGATGAAAAAACTCTTGCGAGGGTACGGAATAAGAGAAGTGAATCTCTTAAACAACGAAATAATGGTAAGTTCACTAGTTGAATAATTGTTTTCTACTTCAAGGAAATTTAATGAAGAATTTGTATTCTAAAAAGCCAGTTCTGTCCGGGCAGGATGGCTCAGTGGTCTAAAGCACCTGCTTAGGAAAGCTTGGGCGGCTTCAGGGACCGCAGTTCGATCCCCGGCACCACATGCTGTGCCAGCCCTGCCCTCAGGGCAAGCTGAGCCAGCCATAAAAATAAATAAATAAACAAAAAGTTAAAAAAAAAAAAAAAAGAAAAAAAGTGCATGCCTGTAATCCCAGCACTTGGGGGGCTGGGGCAGGAGGACTGGTGCAGGTTCAAGACCTGCCTGGGCTACAAAGGCCAGCCTGAACTGCATAGTGAGACCCTGTCTCAAAAAGACAAAAAAATTAAAAAATTTAAAAAATTAAAAAATAAAAAGCCAGTACAAGTATGTTGTCCCCTGTTCCTTCATTAGGTATATTACAAATAGGGCGTTTAGTTATTTATGAGAATGTGGAAGGCAACAAATTGTAACTGAAACTAAAAAAAAAAATGACAGGACTGTCACAAAATTCAGAATATATGAAATCATGTTTTGAATCTTTCATATAGTTTGGTTTTTGCTACATGATTTTAATTGTGTGGCCACTTTGCCCTGATGAGCCACTGATTCCTGGCTGCCCTGTGGTGGCCTGTGATAGCAACTCTCATGTCGTGTCTGTTTCAGCGGGTGGTCAGGTACATCCTCAAGCAGGACGTCCCATCTTCCTTAGAGGATGCCCTGAAGGTGGCTCACGGGTATCAGTTGTCTGATGACGAAATCTACAGTTTGAGAATTATTGACCTGATCGATAGAGAGCAGGTATGAATGATGATTTATTTATTTTTAGGAACAGATCAAACTCAAGACCTTGTGCTTGATCAGGAAACCTCTTCAAAACCTTGACTTTGAATCTGCTCTATTATCAAGCTTATCTACTGTTGTTTCTAAACTGATTATCTCTGGTAGTTTGTGTAAAGTTCAGTTTATAGGAAATGTGCCTTTATTTTTTAATATGCACTCCAAACTACAGGTGTGGCCAGCCCAACCCATATTTTGCACAGAGCCTTTACAGATTTACATATGGATGCATAGGAGGACTTCCTACACTAGACATAGTGTTATTGCCACCAAGGAATTGCCATTTGTTCCAGTTAAGTTAGCTGTCCTGGGCATCTCACATTACCTACAGCTCCACATTTTAAACCTTTGGGTAATGAAATTTCCAAGTTGTGCCTACCAGAACACTACTGCCTAATACACACATTTGTGACAGTGAAGAAAAAAAAAAAAAGACCTTGTGCTTGCCAATCAGGCACTATGCCACTAAGCTATGAAAGTTTCTTGTTTTGTAGGGCTTGTTAATTAAATTGTTGAAAACAAACAAATGATTCAAATTGACTTTCACAACATACATTTATACCAATAAGAAAACAAACTTAACCTGGCCATTCTTTTCATGTATGCTGATTCTTTAAATGTAGCTAATGGATTTTTTTCTTTAAGCAAAGATTGAACTCAGGGCCTTGCTCTTGTCAGGCAGGCCTTATGCTGCTGAGCTATCTCCACACTTGGTACTTACTAGAAAATGAACCTAGTGTCTTCATTGAGCTACATGCTGACCCCTTTATTGTGTTTTTTTTTGTTGTTTTTATTTTTTGTCTTGTTTTTTTTTTTTTTTTAATTTTATTTATTATTTTTATTCTTGTTTCAGAACTTTTGTTTGTTTATTCACTCATTTTCATGGCCGGCTCAGCCTGCCCCGAGGGCAGGGCTGGCACAGCATGTGGTGCCTGGGATCAAACCGCAGTCCCTGAAGCCGCCCAAGCTTCCCCAAACAGGCGCTTTAGACCACTGAGCCATCCCGCCAGGCCCCTGTCTTGTTTTTTGAGACATAGTCTAGCTAAGTTGTTGAGATGCTAAGTCACCCAGGCTGGGCTCAAAGTTTCAAAGTTGTAATCCTCCTGCTGTAGTCTCCCAGAGTGCTGAGATTATGGGTGTGCGCCATCATACCTGGCTTACTTTTTCATGTTTTTATGTATCTTCGTTTTTGTAGAATTCTGTGGTGGGAGGCATGCCTAGGAAGTGTGCTAATCTTCAGTTCCTAGGGATGTGTTTCACACTCACATTGTGAGTTAGGGCTGCAGCTCAGTGCTAGAGGTGGCCTACCATGTGTGAAGACCTGTTCAATCTCTGAGTACCACACTTCCCACCAACGCTCAAATACAATGTATCTTTCCAACTGTCTTTTATTTTTATTTTTATTTATCTATTTATTTTTGAAGGACCAGGGTTTGAACTCATGACCTTGCACTTGATAGGTAGGCACTTGTGCCATGGATCTATCTCTTCAGCCCCTCTATCTTTCTTTTATAATGCCAGAGATAATAAAAATAAATAAAAATAAGTCCAAAATGGGCCAGCGAGATGGCTCAACAGTCTAAAGCACCTGCTTTAGGAAGTGATATCAAGTTCTTTTTTTTTTTTTGGTGCTAGGAATTGTGAAATCAGGACCTTGTGTTTGCCAGGCAGCTGCTTGTGCTGCTGAGCTACATCCCTGGCCCTGTGGTCAGGTTCTTTGTTTTTCTTGTCATCTTAAAGTAGAAGAAGCCGGACGTGGTGGCTCACGCCTGTAATCCCAGCACTCGGGAGGCTGAGGCAGGAGGATTGGTGCGAGTTCGAGACCAGCCTGGGCTACAAAAGTGAGCTCAGGACCAGCCTCAACTGCATAGCGAGACCCTGTCTCAAAAAGACAAAAAATAAATAAATAAATAAATAAAGTAGAAGAGAGAGGGCTAAGGCCAGGTTCCCAGCAGATGCCAGCTAACATGCCTGCTCTTTGCTTGTTCACAGCGCGAAGACTGCCTCGTGCTGCTGAGATCTTTGCCTCCCGCTGCAGCAGGAAAAACTGCAGAAAGAGTCATCATCTGGGCACGACTGGCCTTGCAGGAGGAGCCAGACCACTCGGCAGAGGTGAGCTGTGGGGAAGCCCAGTCGGTACAGGCATTAAGCAGGGGCGGGGAGTCGAGAGACTTGTGTAGTGGGCAGCAGCCCTCTGCACTACAGAGCTAGAGTTGCCTCACTTGGGCACGCACTCGTAACTCCAGCATTCAGCAGGCTAAAGTGGGAGGATCACTGAGAGTGCAAAGCCAACCTGAACTACATAGCAAGACCCTGGCCCAAAACAAAAAGCACTAGATTGGACTCCTGAGAATACCTATGTAAATTTGCTACATGAGAAAAGAAAAAAAAAAAACAAAAAACCCTAAATATAAACATGAGTTTTCTATATAATGGAGCACTACTTTGCCGTAAAGAAGGATAAGCTTGAGGCATGTCTAGCTAAATCGGTGCAGCTTGTAACCATACTGTTAAGTGTAATAAATCAGACATGTGTAAATATCCTGTTTTTTTTCTTGTGTGAGAACCCTGAAGTGTAAAGAACCAAGATGTACAGTAAGTATTGTGACGTAGGAAGGGAATGTTCAAATGGGAAGAGGACTAGGGAGGAGAGAGAAGGAAAGGAAAAGGTGAGAAAGCTTTTGTAGATAAGGAGGAAAGAGGGCTTGAATACAGGGAAGAGCAGCAGGAAAAATAATCAAGTTATATCGTGTAAGGTACAAATTCCCTGTGATGAGTATGATCATTATGCGTGCCCAAAATTACCAATAAATAAGAAAAAGAGGAAGAACCACATATGGGTACTTTGATCAGTGGCTTCAGCCCACTCCCAGGGTCTGTGAGTTAGGCGGATTAGCCGAAGTGGCTGCTGTACATAGAGGATTTCCCTGGAGATACAGGTGATACTCTGTGTGGGTAGAAATCCATAGACCAATGTACAACTGCATCATCTCAGTTGAAACTCAAAGCGTTGAAGAGCCATTCTACTTCCTTTATCGTTCATTTATCCGGGATAGTTGAGCTTTTAATTATTTTTTTAAATGTATTTGGCACAGGGTTTTACTATGTAGCTCAGACTCAGAGTGATTCTCCTGTTTTCAGCTTCCCCAGTGCTGGGATTATAGGCCTGTGACACTATACCTGGACTTAAGCTTTTAATTATGTATGTATGTATGTATGTATGTATGTATGTATGTATGTATGTATGTATTTGTCTTTTTGAGGCATGATTTCACTGTGCCATTCAGGTTGACCCTGAGCTCACTTTGTGGGCCCAGGCTGGCCTCTAACTTAACAGCAATCCTTCTGCCTTCCAAGTGCCGGGACTACAAGTATGCGCCACCATGCCTGGCTAGTTGAGTGGCACAGCCTGAGCTCAAACTCCATCTGATATGTTGCACCTGCTCTGTGTGTGTGTGTGTGTGTGTGTGTGTGTGTGTGTGTTCCCATGTGTGTCCTTCCACCCACACGTGCTGGGTAAGAGGCACACTAGGGCCTTACACCTCTTCCACTGAACCTAACCTCCATCTCATGTCCTTTGAAGCTTTCCTTTTTTTCCTTCTCTCTTTTTAAAAACTTTTTAATAATCACTGGAAGTATTAATAGCGATTATTTATTAACTGTCTATTTCTTTGTATGAGAGAGAGTCTCACTGCATATAGTCAATTCTGACCTTGAACTCGGGGTGATCCTACTGTCTTAGCCTTCCCACTACTGGGATTACAGGTGTGCAGCACCATACCCAACTAAATCTTTATTCTTCAAGCTATTTTTTAGACATCTATTATTTATAACTTTTCCTGAGAATATTTCCAAATGTTTAGAGTAATTCTATAAAAAACCCAGGGTCTGTTAATCCTAGTATAGTTGTGAGGTTATTTGAGTGATTTGTACATACTTGGAAATTTGGAAATCATATATTGAAAATCCCATGCTAGTGTTTATTCTATCTGTCCTCTATGAGACTCAGCGAAGCTTCATTTTGTGACCAGCCATCTACTGCTAAGGTGTACTTCTCGTGTTTCAACCACTTGCATTGTCCTTCCTGATTTCGTGGAGTGTTTGCTTTGTTTTGCTTTGCTTGCGGGGCAGGGGGTTGACCCCAGGGTTTCACACACCGAGGTCCCCCTGGGCTACCTACTGCAGTTGTTGCACAGGTCTAGTATTGTTCTGGGCTCCTGTGTGTACCACTGAAGTGGTCTGTTCATTTCGCTTCCTTCTTTCTAGGACCAGGCCTGGAGAATCACCGTGGCAAAGATATCAGTGGACATTCTTAAAATCCTGTGTGACATTCACAAAGGTACTTTCCATCTCCCTTGTCCTCTCTTTGTTTACGTTCATCCTTTTCAGATGGCACCAGTGAGCTTTCCTCACAGCCACAGTTTTCCTACTTCTAATTGTCTGTATTGACTTTACACGTTTGTTTTTTTGTTTGTTTCTTTTTTAACTGGAGTCTCTTTTTTATATATTTTATCACAAGTTTAAGAACAGAAACGTAAAATCCGCTTGTGTTTTGCCTGTACATGGTTTAGTAAGCCATTTGCTGCCAAACTAGATTTTTGGGGGGGGGGTATCTTGCTCATTTTCTCATGTATCAGTTGATTGATTATGCTTGAGGCTGAACTTGAAAATTAAAATAATTCTCTTGAAGGGAAAAGCTACAATTTACTTCAGAATAATTGCCATTTTTCTTGTAACTCTTTAATTTCCCTTTTCTCCCACCACAGAGAATAGATTTCTTGCTTTCAAATTAGATCTCTTGTGGACTTAAGTTGTTTTATTTATATCAACAACTGAAAAGAACTGCTAAGCAACCAAAGCTAATTAATTAATATTTCAGCTTTTAAAATTTCTTACAATGTGGTATTTTAATCATTTTGTATAACAATTCCTGAGCTTGAGTTCAGTAACCTGAGGATTCAGGTTTACTCAGCTCAGTTCTGGGCCTTCTGGAAATGTCAGGGGCCTGGCATGACTGCTCCTTGGCCGCTGCTGAGGGTTCCTGGGTGCACAGAGCATCCTGAGGGCGGCCCAGACTGGGACAGCAAGCTCAGCTCGCATGCCCCAGATGGCTTCTACACCAAAGCCACTCCCACCATTAGCCATTAACCAGAGCGCCCATGACCCCTGTCTCCTCCACAAGTTGCCTCCACACACCATCAACATAAAATTCTGGAGAGACATTCAAAGCATGGCCTTTGGAATTTGCCTGTGCGCTGTAACTTTTAAGATTTTAATTACAGACAATCTCCAGAAGAAGGATGAATATGAAGAAACCCTGAAACGATTTAAAATGGTTACTAGCCTACAGGTAAACTAAGCTCCACACATTTCCCCCATTCCTACTCCCCCACCCTTGCTTACTCTGTTGCTTACCCTCTCACCAGCATTCATCCCTGAAACCAAGATGGTTAAGTTTTAACAGTAGCAGGCAGGGGAAATAGCTGAGCAGCACAGTGCTTACCTGGTATGGTTAAGGTCCTGAGTTCGATCCCCAGTAGTGGGCATGGGGATGTTAACCGTCCATATCCATACCCTGTGAAGCTAGAATCTTCTTGATGATATGCAGAGGCTGCATTCCTTTGGGAAAAGTGCAAATTAAAGGAAGAAAAGTTTCTTGGTGGCTTAATCTTTAAAAAGAAGACATTTAATCATGCTTATATTTTACTTTTGAAAAGATTATTCACACAGTGCTTGCTTTGGCAGCTATATATTAAAAAAAAAGATGATTCACACAGGATACATTGTTGTAAAAGGCTAAGCAAAACTGGTAACCTACATGTTACGTATGTTTCACCAAATAAAACTTTAAAATAATTAAATTATTACTGAAATTATTTCTGCACTGCATGTTACAGATAATAAAAAATTCTTTGGCCCCTCTAAAAAAGGCTGATAACAGTATAACTGATAGTTACAAATAGGTTTCCCTCTTTCCATGATCCTCAGACTAGCCATTTTCCCATAGGAGCTACCACCACTATAATCAGTTTCTTTCTTTTTTTTTTTTTGTGGAACCAGGGATTGAACTCAGGCCCATGTGCCTGCCAGGCAAGCACTTATTCTACTGAGCCATCTCCTTAGCCCTTGTAATCAGTTTCATCTATGTCCTTCTGGAAGTTCCTGTGTGACCATGCAAGCCTAGAAAATTTAAAGTTCTTGGTAAAGAGGGCATTGCGATGGTCTTCAATTTATAATTGCACATCTTTTTTGGTTTTTGGTACTGGTCATTAAACTCAGGACCTCATGCTTGCCAGGTGTTCATTGTGCCACTTGAACTAAAACCCTGGCTCTTCAGTTGCACATCTATAGTGGATACCAGATATGAGTTTCATATTAATTTCTGTGTAGATGTGTTTTTGCATGGCAAGCCCCCTTTAGCAAAGATCACTAATGTTTTGGGAGGAAAACAATAGTTTGGAAACATTGTACCATTTTATATATGTTGTCTTTACTATAGATATGTGCTGAGTTACCATCAAAAATAGTGTTTATCCAGGTGTGTTGGCACACACCTATAATCCCAGCATTCAGGAGACTGAGGCCAGAGGATTGCTTGAGAATAGGAGTTCTAGGCCACCCTGGACACCATAGAAGACCTTGTTTTTTAAAATATTATTATTTATGAAGACTAAATATAGGGGAAGGGGAAATTCCATATTGTTAATTTGAAAAGTTAATATATGAAATCATACAATGTAGCCATAAAATACTAGAGAAAGATTAAAAAGAAATACTTAGAAAATGGTGTTTGTTAAGTTAAGCTGGTTCTCAATCCGGAGGGTATTTGGTAAGTTTGGAGTCACTTTTTGATTTTTATGGCTATTAGGAGGACAGAAATGCTGTCCGCGGTCCTGTGACATACACAGGCCAGCCCCTGCTCCCCCTTCCCTCTCCAAGTATTGGAAGATGATGAACCCTGCTCTGAATGCCGCATGAGTGCAAAGGGTCTGATTCCCCCACCCCACTCCCTTTTCCTGTCTCCCTCTAGACTTTAATGAGATTTCGGTTGAGTTGGAGATAGCCTCAGTCTGCAGTTAGCCAGCCAGAAGTTACAGAAAAGAACAAATCTGTTTCTTAAGCAGAAACCGAGTGTTTAATCCCTGTTTCTACTCAACTCCCACAACAGAATTATATTGATTGGTATTAGGGATTGAACCCTGAGCTTCACACATAGGAAGGCACACTGCCACTGGGCTATATCTCCAGTCTTCAAGCTTTTTACAATATTCTTAGTTTTGTAACTTAAATAAAGTCTCAGATTCTTAATTTCCAAGGGAGTAGTCTCTGAAGAAGAGGTGATAAAGAGAAGTTTGAAATGTACAGCTAGTTTTACCTCTGGCTAAGCTGAAAAGGACTTGGGACTTTGTCTTGCTTACATTTGCTGCAGGAGAACTTCGAGGTCTTTCTGTCCTTTGATGATTATGGTGACAGTGCCCTCCTAGCCAATCTTCATGAACAGTACGTTAACACTCACGAAGATGCCCAGGAGAAGCTGGGCCTGAGCG
Organism: Myocastor coypus; assembly: GCA_004027025.1. Taxonomy (NCBI): domain Eukaryota; kingdom Metazoa; phylum Chordata; class Mammalia; order Rodentia; family Myocastoridae; genus Myocastor; species Myocastor coypus. Next base: position 24,320 of record PVJA010027335.1, read on the forward strand.
CTAGGTTCAAGCTGCACAGACAGGCGCTGGCCCTGCAGGTGTCCACACAGGAGCTGGAGGCAGAGCTGGCCTGGAGAGCCTTACGGAGTGAGGACATTGGAGCAGCACTGAGCAGATGCAGGTGATGCCCAGATGTACCTGCTGTGTTTCTTTAATAATAAGTGCTAGGCTGGTAACATTTTTTTTTTTTTTTCCAAAAGCTACTTGTTTTTTGCCCCTATTTTGGGCTTCTGCACCAGACATTAGTGGCATAAAAATCAAAGATGAGGTACTGCAGAGTTGAGTAACTTAGCCATTGGATTTAAGCCACATACATTTTTGACATGGGTTTGACATTTCTTTCAAATAATTCGAAAATGAAACACAATATATGGCCTAAAACATTTTTGAAGCTGGGCATGGTGGCACATCCCTATAATCTCTGCACTCTGGAGGAAAGGCAGGGGGATCACTGCAAGTTTGAGACCAGCCTGGACTACAAAGTGAGTTCAAGGCTACCCTGAATTACATAATGAGATCCTGTCTCAAAAAGGCAATAACAAGGGGCTGGGGAGATAGCTCCATGGCACAAGTGCCTGCCTGGCAAGCTCGAACCCTGGTCCGGCAAAAAAAAAAAAAAAAAAAAAAAAATTTTAGAGATGTTTTATGAGTTGCTCATAGTCGTTATATACTAATACGAGGACAGTAGATGCATTTACTTTTGATACAAGCATTCTAGTTGTCCAGTCTTCTTTCCTCCACAGAGACTTATTTAAGTATCATAGCAATGCCAATACAGGGAGATTACTGTTTGTGACTTGTCAGAAGCTTTGTCAGATGTTGACTACTAATGTCCTGGTGACGGCACCCGTGGGCCTCAATCTTCCTTCTGAAATACACGACCTAGCATGCCAGGCTGCCACCATCTGCAGTCCAGGTACAAAGATTTATAATGGTTTCTATTCTGTGGCTTACTGCACACTTGCTTCCCAAATGTTCTCTGTTAATTGTTGGGCCTTATAACATAAGAACAGCTTCTCACAAAGGAAGAGCTATAATTGACTCTGTGAATTACAGTTTTGAAATCAAAATACTAACTGTCATTTCTGATTGTAGATAGTACTCACTGTTGTAGGACTGTGAGAATCCTTATCTCCCCATATTTGATCTTGTAAGCCAGCTTTAACAAAAAACTGGATCCACTTTTAGGGTAGGCAAAGCGTGTGGGTGAGTGTGGTGTTGCACACTTGTAACTCCAGCACTCAGGAGACTGAAACGGGAGAGTCACCACAAGTTCACGGCCAGCCTGGCTACATTGTGAGACTGTCTCAAAAAAAAAAAAAAGTGATGCAGACACTTCTCTGTGATGTGACCTTTATTAGAATTCAGAGTGGGAATGAGAAAAGGTTGTTTCCATTATTCTAAAGATCTAAAATAGCTTGATAATTTCTACTTTTCAGATTTTTTACTAGATGCTTTGGAACTATGCAAATATACTTTAATAGCAGTGGAGCTTTCTCAACAGTGCCAAATGGATGACTGTGGAATCCTAATGAAAGTAAGTCCCTTTCAAGTGTTTTCCCTTAACAAAAGTCCTGCCAGCCTATCATGCACTACTACTAAATCGCATCCACAACTTAGAAAAATACTGCGTGTGCCTCTTATATTTTCCTATTCTATACTAGAAGACTTCTTAAGGGCATGAGATAATTTTTCTTTCCCAGTAATTTATTTGCTTTAGTTTATACTATCTTTTGAAACAGTAAACCTCAAAAGAGTCCTTTTTCAACATTGTCCTTCTGTTAGAGTTTAACTTAAAATGACATTTTTATGAGCAATATACCAGAAAAAACAATATAGTTACCCATGGGGACTAGAGAAATTTGAGGAAACTGGTTGCATATACCTAAACTCATGAATGTTCAAATCTCTGCTAGAAAGTTACATAGTGTTTTCTTGTAACTTCTACCCATCCTCATATACTTCAATAATCTCTAGATTATTTGTTATATCTAATAAAATGTGAGTGCTATGTAAATAATTGTTTTACCAGGGCTGGAGAGATAGCTCAGTAGAATAAGCGCTTGCCAAGGGCCTGAGTTCAGTCCCTGGTTCTGCAAAGAAGAAAAGAAATTTTACTATATTGCTTAGGAAATGACAAAAAAAGCACTTTTTGTTTAGCACAGACAGATTTATTTTTCTGAATATTTTTGATCTGCAGAAGGTTGAAAATATATCTGTGGAACCTGCACAGAGAACTGGCTTTCCATGGTTGTATAATCATCAGAGCTGTGTAGCTCTGATGTGTGTGATTTGCATTTGTCTTGGTGGAGATGCTGTCCTGGGTTTGCAGTGTACTCAATTCTGCTCCTCTATGTGACCCGCTGTTTAGACTTCTTTTGGAACTCATAAAGACCCATATGAGGAATGGTCTTACAGTGACTTCTTCAACGAAGATGGAATTGTTCTTGAATCACAGGTGGTGCTGCCAATAATTTATGAGTTGATTTCATCACTTGTCCCTCTTGCAGGTAAGTCTCACTTTTTTTTTTTACATATTTTTGCTTTATGCAAATTTAAACTGTAGAGGTTTAGACTAGAACTATACACAAAAATATGGACGAATCTTACAAGAAGAGTTGAACAAAAAGAACAGATACAACTGATTAGGTACTGTATAGTTTCATTTCCATAAAGCATAAAAACAGCATAAGAAACATAGTGTTGGACGTCAAGGTAGTATTTACCCTAAGGGGCAGGTAATGCCTGCAGAGGGGAACAAGGGTGACCCTGGGTGCTGGCAGTGTTGTATTTTGTGGTCTTTAGAATTCTGTACTCAGTTCAAGAAGATTTATCACGTGGAATTCTTTTTTTCTTTTGTATTTTAAAAATGTTTAAAGCAGCTTATCTTAGAACGTTACTTGCTAATAGCATAGTATTTAAAAATCTGGGCCTATGTATTTTATAAACAGTCATTTTAGTGTTACCTATTCTCTTTTGCAGGAAACAAAAGATACCCCTTAGATTCTACAAGTTTGCCCTATTGCTCCATCAGTAAAGGTATTTGACATCAGAAATGTCTGGCTCAACTAAGTGTGATGATATGCACCTATGAGCTCAGAACTCTGGGGGAGCTGCTAAAGCAGGAGGACTGCAAGTTCACTCCCAGCCTGGTCAGCTTGGCAAGACCAGTTTCAAACGTTTAAAATAAACAAATAAAAGAGGTTGAGAGCTGGGCGTGGTGGCACACGCCTGTAATCCCAGCACTCGGGGAGGCTGAGGCAGGAGGATCGGTGCGAGTTCCAGACCAGCCTGGGCTACAAAAGTGAGCTCAAGGCCAGCCTGAACTGCATAGCGAGACCCTGTCTCAAAAAGGCAAAAAAAAAAAAAAAGGTTGAGAAGGGGATGGAAAGATAGCTCAGGGTCACAAATGCCTGCCTGGCAAGTGCAAAGTCCTGAGTTTGATCCTCAGTTCCACAAACACACACACAAAAAAGGTTGAGAATGTAACTCAGTGTAAAGGGTCTGTGTTTAATTCCCAGTACTGAGATTTTTTTTAAAGGAAAAAAGAGCCTTAGTTGGTGTAATAATTTTATAAATATATAATAAATTCCTTCAAAGAGTCTGACTTGTCATGTAATTATATAGTTATTTCATTATTCTTCTAGATTATGTGATTTGGCTGGGAACTTTGCCATGTACTTGTCTGTTCATAAGTTTTAGTTCTTCTGTGCAGAGAAATGGTTATCACCCAAAATACCTCATTATTGGGCTGGGGATATAGCTCAGCAGCATAAGTGCCTGTCTGGCAAGTGCAGAGTGCCAGATATGATCCCTGGTATCACAAAGGAAAAGTTTCATTATCTAATTGACTTAGTTATTTTTTAGTTTCAATCCAGCATCGTGTAAATGCTGTCATTAATTAACTTTGAGAACAAATTCCAAGACTGTTACCTACACTGAACAAGTATCCTGTCCTTAAGAGCAATTTCCCATATGTAATCTTTTTTTTTTTTTTTTTAATCCTTTACTTATTTACTTAAGTATTTGGTACAGGGTCTCCTATGAAGCTCTGACTCATAGTAATTTTCCTGTCTCAGCCTTCCCAGCACTGGGATTATAGGCATATGCCAGGACACCCAGTTTCTGTTTCTAGGACCACACTCCATACAGCACGTGGTACCAGGGATTAAACTGGGTCCTTGTGCTTACCAGGCAAGCACTTAGACTGCTAAGCTATCTCCCCAGTCCTAAAACACTTTATTTATTTGTTTGTTTGTTTAGTACAGGGTCTTGCTACTTAGCTTGAGGTTCTGGGGTGGTGTGGCATGTAGTACCAGGGATC
>PVJA010027336.1:0-28703 GCA_004027025.1 Myocastor coypus
TTTTTTTTTTTTTTTGTCACATGTGGGTGTTCCATTGCCATTAGAGAAACTGGATTTGCAGAAGTCTTTGAAGGACTTTTTCATACTTGATGCCAGTTCAGATATTATAGATACTTGTCTAATCTAACAGACTATAATAATAGTAGGTTATCAGAAGAACTGGCATTGTCAGAGGTTGTTGACTTAAGTCTTTTACAGTTCAGCATATTATTTTTTTTTATTAATACGATGCACATTGCTATCTTCATAGTAGTTGTTCCAAGTACAAGATGCAGACATGATAACTTTTCTTTTTTTTAATTTTTTTATTTTTTTTAACTTTTCTAAACACTATTGGTACAAATATTTCTTCTCATTGAACTAACAGAAAGTAGTTGTATACATAGTCCAATATTCCATAATAGTATGGAGTTATCGACAGAACTGGCAATGTCGGAAGCTTTTGACTTGAGTCTTTCACAGCTCAGCATACTAATCTGGTTTTATTTTTATGCCTTGTCGCTATACTTTTCTCCTGGGTGCTTAAGGCAAAGTTAAAGCAAGAACTATATGACTAAAAATGTAACTTTTGTACCTCACAAGGTTAGTAAAATCCCCTCAGGATTTACCCTGAGACTATGTACAGTAGCTTGTAGATCTTTTGTCAGTGTCAGTCATCTGGATAAGCCATGGTCATTGCTTGATCATTTACTCTGTGAAAACGTGAGAAAATGTTTTCTCTCTAGGTGGTTCTCCTTAGGCACACTATACATTATCGATTTCTTTGCTCTGTGGCCTCATAACCTCTTTTAACAGTAGATTTGGGACACCACTGAGTTACAGAATTTCATAGTACAGGTTCTCTTATATCCTGAGTCCTCACTGACCTTGAAGGGCTGGGGCCAAAACATTGGCTATCCTTGTAGCCCTTCTTTTTCTCTAGTCTTTGGTCTGTAAATTTTAGTTGTTAACCATTCAGAAGAAAATCTTAATGATATTATTACCCTATAAAAGAAGCAGTTGAATTTAATATCACTATCTCTCTAAATATCAAATGCCTAAGGTACAACATGGAACAGATATTTTCCAACAATTATTGATATTCTAAAATTAAAATTCCTATAGAATGTGAAAAACACTGCATATTTTTATACAGAAATTTAGAAATCAAATCATAAACAACGTTGTAGCAGGGGGACAATTCTATAACATCTTTTCTTGTGTTTTGTTTTCTTAAATTACTGTTTTGGTGTTAACAAAGATTTAGTTGAGTGAAAGTAGAGCAATAGTTGATATAACATTTGAAGCAGTACACATCTAAAAGACCACAGTGATAAGTATTGCAGGCATGGTTTTAGTATTATGCACCGCTATCCTCAGTGCGGTTGCGTAGTTCACAGATATCAGCATAAATAGCTAATCAGTGTGAAAATTCTACCAATTAACTGCTAGTTTCAAAAGCATGATAGTGACTCTTAGGACCATTGTCTTAACCATCTTGTATATATAAATGCATGGTTTTGACTCTGCCATGTTTCCTAACTTTTCTCCTTGTTTTCTCTTTGTTCTTAATTCTTAATTTCTCACTTTCTATTGAACTGTGCTATACCTTTCAATTCATATTTCTTCCTCTGTGTTTTTAAACTAGGGAGACTATGTTATATTTATACATGTGAGTCTGATTTGTTTCACTTGTGGGCCTATCTTCAAGTTGTATCCACTTACATATGAAGATTTTAAGTTTATTTTTCTTTACGGCTGAGTAATATTCCATTGTATAAGAATAGCATGCCCTTTTCATTCATTCCTCAGATGATGGACATTTTGTTTTTTCCAAAACTTGGCTATTGCAAATTGTGCTGTTGTTCATATAGGTGCATATGTATCATTATGACATGATGTTTTCAGTGCTTTTGGGAAAATTCCCACAAGGGGGAGAGCTGGATTGAATGGGATTTCTAGTCCTAGCTTTTTAAGGTATCCCCATACAGATTTCCATAATGGATAATGGTTGTACCAGTCTACATTTCCACCAGCAGTAGAGTAGGATTTTTTTTTTTTTTTTTTTTTTACCACAGCCTCTCCAACATTTGTTGTTGATTGACTTCTTTATGATAGCCACTCTTTCTTGGGTAAGGTGGTATCTTAGTGTTGTTTTAATTTGCATTTCATGAATGGCTATGATGTGGAACATTCTTTCATGTACTTATTATCTTCAAGTATTTCTTCCTCTGAGAAGTGTGTGCCCATTTAAGATGCCCATTTCTGGACTGGGTCTTTAAATTTGTGGGCCCTATTTTTTTTTGTTTGTTTGTTTTTAGTTCTTTATAAATTCTAAAGAGAAGATCTTTGTCGGATTGCTTATCAGTTAATATTTTCTCATAATTTGTGGGTTATCTTTCACACCGGGCCTGTCTGATGGAAGAGGTTCTTGTGAATGTGCAGACAGTCCCATACACATGCCAGGCCTGCGCTGGGACTAGACAGGTCCCAAGAGCACAGCAGAAGGTCTCTCATGCTGGGCCTGGGCTGAGTCTCTACATTCTTATTTTAATATGTTAGTAAATATAATAAAACTCTAAAAGCCAAATTATAGACAATACATAGTACATTTTCATGTGGAAATATATGAGTACATCCTGTAGTTAAAAGCAACTTTTCATCATTTTTCATTTAACCCCTGTCTTTTGATATAATCCTTTATATTGATTGATTGATTGATTGTTTTAGGGAGAGGTCTACAAGGTATTCAGTTACTCACTACTAGATGGTACTTGTGGTGATCCTCTTGTTTATACAGCCTGCCAAGAGCTGGGATTGCAGGCTCATGCCACCAGGTCCACTCTCAATTGCCGTTTCAGTGCACCCCAGAGGTGGAGCCAGCAACACAGGCCTGGGAATCCTTCCCCCGACCCATGTGCCTGATTACTGGCACTTTAATTCACTAAACTATTTGGCCGGCCTGATATAATCATTTAATTCTCAAAACAACATTCATGTTAAATTTCTGTTTGTCTGATCTACTCATTTCTCATTTTTATACAGTGATATTTCTCTTCGGAATTTTTAGCACTATCAGAATTTGTATCTTAACAAAACGTGTGAAATGAACATAACTTGTACTCCTTCAGGAATAAATTCCAAGTAAAGGAAGCAGCGAAAGAGTTGCAGGATGTGTCCCCAAGCAGAGCGCCTCTGGGATACCCAACTATGCGCAACTACTCCCTGCTTCCCCTCACTCCAGCAAAGCTGCCCTCCAGCGCAGCTCCCAGAAACTCTTCACAGACCACGCTTTGACACAGCCCAGGTGTCTGTAGTACTTTATGAAGGTGCGGAGTTCAGATCAATAGAGAGAGAGGCACTCATTCACTTACTGCGCATCTTGAAGGTTACACCAATTATCAGCTGATTGGTGGTTTCGCTTTGACAGCCCTGGCCCATCTGCCCTAGTCATTCAGAAAGCTCCCCACTACCCAACAAGCAAAATCATTGACTGGCATGGAAGGCAGTTCCATGACCAACTACACCATTTACACTGGTCAAGAGTGGAATGTTATCACACTGTCTCATACGTCATCACTACAAAACTGGATCTATTCACTGTGCCTTGCCAGTTACTGCATATTTATATCATGTACATGGAAGAAACATTCAGGGCTGTGCATACTTCAGTGCTCATTATTTTATACATTAAAAGTATTTTGTACTTTTACCCACAAATTACCAATTCTTACTGATTCTTGCTGAAGTATTACTGTCAGTTTCCTTCCACAATGTACAATGGGGTCACCAGTGAACTCCTGAGAGTAGTAGGGGAATAGGAAAGGCCACAGTTGGACACTCCCTGGGCACAAGCTTCAGGGTCAGTGCTCAACCATTTTCCATCCCAGAACTCGGACGCATGCAGAGTGATCTAATCACCTTTAGTGTCTGCAAGGGTTGGCACAGCTTTGTGTTTGACTGAAACAGCAGTCCACCTTTTCGCTCTGGCTTACTTCCACGCATGCATTTGAAGAATGTAACCAAAAACATTTACTGACCACTGTGCACAACACTAATAGCAGTGGATTTGCCTTCCCCTTGGCTTCATATTCTTTTCATGAATTTATTTTTTCCTTAAGATTAATTCTCCACTCTTATAAGTACACCGCCACTATCTGTATCAAAATCTTCAGCTTTCCATCTTCAGATATTTTGCTTCTATAGTACAAACAAGGAAATACATGTATCACTTAAAGTGTTCTAAGATTGAAACTACCAAAGGAAGAAAATGTTTCGTTAATCTCAGTTTCTTTCTTTCTCTCTTTCTTTCTTTCTTTTTTTCTTTCTTTCTTTCTTTCTTTCTTTCTTTCTTTCTTTCTTTCTTTCTTTCTTTCTTTCTTTCTTTCATTTTATGTACAGGGTCTCACTACTAACTCATAGTGATACTGCTGCTTGTACTTCCCAAGTGTGGGGATTACAGGCTCTCGCCACCATGCCCGAACTCCATCACCTGCTCAGCATGCTCCAGAGAGGGGGTGGTGTGGCAGGCAGGGCCAGGAATTCAGTTCCATTTTTAATTTTGCCGTTTGTTACCTCAAATGAGTATTTTTTTGCCGCAAAGTGCTGGTGTTGGTCTCCACAGCTCCAAGTTCGTAGGTGTTACAGGTGTTAGTAACTTTCCTTTGTTAGAGAAAAGTAACTACTCCCTCCATCTATGAAAAGAAGCTCACAGTGTCTATGCGTTCAGCACGTGGTTGGCAGTCTCCCAAGCTAAACAGGCTTGGCCCAAGGGAGTGTCGGAGGAAATCTGCTTAATCCATAACAGTAAGTAAAGATGGTAAAGATGAGTAACCAAAAAAAAAGTACAACCCTCTAGGTTATATCCCAGTGCCCCGCTCCTGTAATCAGGCCTCACATTCTAACAGCACACAAATTAATCAGTAGATTAAGCACCTAGTGACTGTAAGCCCTCATGATCCAGTCCCTTCCCCAAAGTCCTCTTTAAGGGACATTTTAGGTGTAACTATTACCCTCCATATGAATATTAAAATAAAACCTTTACTATCCATGTTAGTGATCCTAATGCTTACAAAATTTCTACAGCTTACTCTCATATTGACTTGGTTCAAATGAAAACAAAAAAAGCTAATATTATTTCAGTGTGTATATGCTTATTCCAAACAGCAAGAAAGATGAGAAAAAGTTAAATATGTCCAAATACATGCATTCTAAAATACCACACTTAGCCGGGTGTGGTGGCGCACACACCTGTAATCCCAGCACTCAGGAGGCTGAGGCAGGAGGATCGGTGCGAGTTCGAGACTAGCCTGGGCTACAAAAGTGAGCTCAAGGCCAGCCTGAACTGCATAGCGAGACCCTGTCTCTAAAAGACAAAAATAAATAAATAAATAAATAAATAAATAAATAAATAAAATAAAATACCACACTTACATTTTTGTAAATGTTGGAATACATTCAGTGGGTGAAGAAAAATTGTTATCAGTTTATAATTCATTAATGTATTACACATAGATTGCAGCTGGGACTAGGTATGCACATCAGAAGAGATGAGGCTGGCAATGTTTTTTTGTTTGTTTGTTTGTTTGTTTTGTTTTGTTTTTTTTACCAGAAATTGAACTGGGGACCTCATGCTTGCTGGCTAAGCACTATGCCGCTGAGCTGCATCCCCAGTCCAGGTCCACGGCTGGCAGGGTCATAGCACTGACTTCATTCTGGCCGGTCATTCCATTGCTTGTGTCTTCAGCTATCTCCACAAGCATAGTTAAAGAGTTTTTCTCAAGATATAATCTAAACAGGCAGGGCTATGTAACAAACTCTAGCTTTTCAAGATAAAAACTTAATGTTTTCATGTAATCAAATTATTTCTGGTCTTTTACTAGTAATAATATGATTCAGAAAAAGAAGTCAGGAGAAGAGATACTGTCTCCTTATCTCCCAAGAGGCCATCATAGTTTTTAAAAACATATCTTAAAAACACTGCACAGATCAATTTCAATGCTCATCATTTATATTATTAAAGCATTAATATGTTGAAGCCAGGCAACATAAAAACACTATGCTGATCACTGGTAATTTCTATAGGTATGAAGACCCACAAGTACTATTTTCAGAAGAGAACAGTCCACCAAACTTCTGACTCCCAAATCTCACTTCAAACTCAGCATATCCACCTGGATTTCCACGAAAAGCCCCAAATTGACATTTCCAAGACCAGAAGGGCTTCTCTGCTTCTTCTCTAAATAAATTTCAGCCCCACAGACTACCCTTCACAATGCACGTTCAACAGTTCCCATAAGTTAGAAATCTGGGCATCACTCCTGAACTTCTTTCCTCCTTTCATTGTTGTAATTGCGAACTTCTGGTGATATTTTCATCTAATCTCCTCTCTGCTAGCTCTTCATCCCCAGAAATGCTCCCATATTTTACATCCTTTCCTCTCATTTCTACCTTCCAAGAATCATAGTCATTAGTTTACTATCAAGAACTTCTCGACTCCATCATTGTTTAATTTCTATATTACAGTGGAGCTGCTACTCGCAGACTACTAAAAGCCTGGAAGATAGCAATTGATGTACACTATAGATTAAAATTATATTTACCGACAAAATTTTTTGTCAATGGATAATTTCATGCCTGATTTTTAACACATGTGATATATTAGCATATCGAAATTTTGAGAAGACCCACGGAAAAGATATTTATTTCCTCTAGTTTGACAATTTTCTAAAAATCTATGATAAAATAATATTCTTTGAATAAAGTTATGTCAGAAGCTCACAGAATGTTACAGAGAACATTTGTTGAGTCTCTTGCCAGCATGAATAATTTTGTGTACTGCACAACAGATTCCAGACACTCCGTGGTTTTTGACCACCTGTCTGTCTGGGACCATATTTTGTTACTATTTCAGGCAATATAGAGATAACTGCTGTCTAATTCACATGATGCTGATTTGTAATAGCTCCTTTTTGGGACCTCTCTTCTCCCCTAGCTTGCTCATTCTTCTGTTCTTCCTCATCACGTTCAACATTAAAAACTACATGTATATTATTTTTACTATAAATATTCCTTAATTCATCCTGGATAAGACAGTTACCTACAAATTATGCTTTCACTTGTGTATTTTATTCTCACGTTTTTCACACAGCATTACATAGATATTTTTTCTTCTTTTTTATATATTTGATACATGGTCTCACCGTGGTGCTCAGGCTAATAGCGATCATCCTGTTTTCTGCCTCCCCAGTGCTGCGATTGCAGGCACCTCTCACCAGTCCCGCACTCTGGGAACCACTCAGCGTGTCTGAGGGCGGCATCAGTGTGGCATGCGGCGGCAGGCATAGATCCCCAGTCCCTGCTCTTGCCTAAGCAGGCACTTAGTCCACTGCTCTATCTCACTGGCATTTGGTATTTCTCTTCTTTATGGTTTTCACCAGAAATCAGGATTTTGGTGGATAGAAACTGTCGTGCTCATTTTATCCACCTGGACTTATCCAGCAGGTGGTGTGATAATGAATAAGTAGTGATAATTACAATGGTGCCCAGGCATCAGAGATTGTTCCCATTCTGCTTCCCAGCCGCGGTGCTCCAAGCAGCTTTGCAAGGCCACCTTCTCCTTGTTATGGTCTATGTCTAGTTGTTCCCCCAAAGCCTCATGCATCATGGGGCAGGGACTTCTAGAGTTTGCGAATTGCCTCATGATCCCTAGGTTATGTGTTGTAGTACTGATGGGATTATGGGTGTGGCTTAAAGCAGGTAGGCTGAGGCAGAGAGCCTGAATGCAATATAGAGAGAGTCAGACTCCTGCTGTTGCTCTCTGCTCCCCTGGTTATTCCCTTGCCTCTGTCGCCATTGTTGCTATTCTGCTGCCATGAATTGCTGCTCTCTGCCATGTGCCTCTCTGCCTTGGAACCAGCTGAGTATGGACTGAAACTTCCAGTAACTGTAAGCTAAATAAACCTTTCCTTCCTTCATTTTCGGTTTTGGATATTTGTCCCAGCAATGAGAGAAAGGTAACTAAGACATTCTGTCAACATTTCTGTTTAGGAGCCTGCAAATAATCAACTAAGCCCACTACAACAATGAGACAAATGGAGCATCTCCTTCAATTTGAGTCTGTTGGCCACCTGGACCCAACAATGAAAGGGATAAGTGCAAAATATTAATAGCCAAGAAGTAAGGCCATTCCTGTGATTCTTATGTGACCATGTAGAATAGGGATTTTGACACTGATTTATGGAAAGTATTTGGAAATGTTTAGTGGACAGACTACAAGAAGCCCATGACGTGCTTATCAAAGTTTAATAGATGGTTCTAGTGGGAGCTCAGAAGACCAGAATGTGAATAGCAATACAGGTCATAAAAGCGGTGATCATAATCTTTTAGCTCATAATGGGAAACCTTTTCAAAATTGTGAGACCATAAATATTATATTCAGGGAAACTTTTACTGTATTTTCCCATGCACAGCGACCTTGCAGAAGGCTGAGTTTTAGGATAAGGAGTAAGTGATCTGATGAAGAAAATTTCAAGATAATTCAACATTCAGGTAGTGGTATTAGTTGCATTCTGAGATTTGTAAAAACAAAGAAAAAGAAGAGGAGAACAGGAAGATTTGGGTAACTATTGCCAGAAAAGTAACACATTGAAGTAGAATTTGAGAGTGGTGTTTTGCTAATGAGACTGGTATCATTAAGAGGAAAGCAGGCTGGTGAGATAGTTTAGGGCCAGTTAGATAGGTCATAAGACTAAGCACCTACTTAGGAAAGTGCAGGGACTGGGTTTGATCCCTTGCACTGGATGCCTTCTGAGCGAGTGACTGAGTCCAGGTGTGGTGGTGCATGCCAGTAATCCCCGTCTTGGGAAACTGAAAACAAGAGGATCGCTATGAATCTGAGCTCCATAGTGAGGCCCTGTCCCACATAAATTAAAAGGAAAAGGAAAACAAGTATTTTGTATGGGGACAGGAAGAGTGATGTCTTATGATCATATCAGGAATCAGCATGATCCTCATGTAGCAAGATCAAGGAAGAAAGCCTTTAGAGTCTAGATGCAAGAAGGGACGTCTAGGAGAACAGTTGACTGAGGCTCATAGCCTGAACAGTCTTTTGTGCACTCAGAAGCTTATACAGACATGGACCAGGAGCATATGGTTTGTATTTGTGCTAGCAGCATGGCTTGGTGTCACTCATATGACACTGGTTTTGACAGCATAGAGAATGTAAGATCTGTCGGGCGTGGTGGCTCACGCCTGTAATCCCAGCACTTGGGAGGCTGAGGCAGGAGGATCGCTGCGAGTTCGAGACCAGCCTGGGCTACAAAAGTGAGCTCAAAGCCAGCCTGAACTGCACAGTGAGACCCTGTCTCAAAAAGCCAAAAAAAAAAAAAAAAAAAAAAAAAAAAAAAAAAAAAAAAGAGAATGTAAGATCTGTGAAGTTGTGAAATCATCCACCCAGTTGACAGAGGAAGGCCTGAAATCTCAGGAAATGCACCCCTGAGAGAAGTATGTATAAAGCTGTGGGAATGAAGCCGAAGTTGCTGTGGAAATCCCAAGAAGCTGGAAATAGCAGCAGTGTGGAATGTTTCCTGAGGAAAGGCACAGGCAGTGTGCAGAGCCAGCCCCAGACAAAGGTCATGTGAGTGCAACGAGAAGGTGACAGGGGTGGGCTCACCAAAGCCACCTGGAAGTCTCACCTCACCACCAGTGCCACTGGTTCTGGACATGGAATGATAAAACTTAATACTTTCCCTGCTGAATTTTGAACATGCCGAGTAATATTCTTCTCTATCCCATTATTTCTCTACCTTGGAATGGGAATATCTAACCTTAAGTCATTTATATTTTGATTTTGCAACTTGTTTTTAAGTGGTACAGGGGTTCATAGCTGAGTCTGACTTAAGTCTCAAGAGAAAATTTGACCTTGGACTATTGGGCAATGCTGAAACTATTAATATTTTATGGAGGATACTAGAGAATGCTTAGTTGTATAAGGGGTAGTTATATCACGTTACGGGAAACATGACATTCCGTACTTTCAGAGATGAAGTATGGCTTATGGTGATGAGTTTGGATGCTAAATAATGTACAAATGATTATGCAGCAACAAACAGAAACACTGTAAGGACATCCAAGACTTGGAGATAGGCAAATACTCAGCTATCTTTGATCGGGCCTTACAATAGGCGCCACTGTGACCAGTCTGTTTCTAAGAGAGAAAAACAACCGAAGTTGCAACAGGAGTCTTCACCTGGGGAACTGATGGAGGTGGGGGTGTGGACTTTTCTGCCACAGTGACAGTCAACTTGTTTCTCTTGGAAGCTGCCTAAGGGATTAGTAAATCACACTTTGGGATGGATCGAAGTGAGTTAGGCAGGGAAGATCTTGGGGATCTCTATCTGGTCACCAGCTTGTTCTTTTCTAGTTCTTGTACTCTGCTCTGCTTCAACTGTGAGTAAGCTCTGCTCCATTACACCATTCCACTATGTTGTTCCTGCGTTGGAAACAGTCAGGTATGGACTGAATACTACGAAAAGGTAAACAAAATTAAAACTCTCCTCCTTTAGCTTGAGGATGTGGATACTTGTTCCCAGCAACAAAAAAAAAAAACCTAATTAATGTAGCATAACTAATGAAAGAAACAATATGTATTTAAAATCTACTATAACAAACAAATATACTATCCACCATTTTATTTATTTTGTTCATTTTTTAAAAAGAAAAGTAGCATTAGAAATGATGCAGAATTTCACTAAACAAAATAATAGTCATTGAAAAATGGTTGTTACATTGTACATTGTGTTTTCAAAATAGTTATTCAGATTACCACATATAAGTATGCAAAATTAATCAAATAAAGAAGTAAATAGAAGAAAAAGAAAAACATTTGCATTAACTATGCCTTTCAGCATACCAGTAGCAATCAGCAGGGCAACTATCTGAGATAACTTAGGTGAATTCGTGCATGTATTCTTCCTTTCTTCTTTCTTTCTTTTCTCCTTTCTTCATCCCAACTTTACCTTCCCATTGAGCCATTTCTTTCCCTTTCACTGTATGTATTATGTCTTTTGATTTTTCTTTATCATTTCATGTTCTTACTTTAGGAAGACAATACGGTATTTACACATGGGCTCAATTTATTTCACTTATGAGTTTGATCTATAATTGCATCCATTTATGTATAAGAGTCGCAAATTCATCTTTTATATACCTATGTAATGTGTTGTGTAAAAAGTACCACATCTTTTTCATCCACTCCTCCACTGATGGGCATTTGGGTTGTTTCCAGTATATAGCTATGACACATTACACTGCTATAAGCATGTGTGCACATATATTGTTGTATGATGTTTTTAATTCTTCTGGAAAACTACACAGGGTGGGAATAACTGCGTTTAATGGTACCTTTATTCACAAAGATTTCTGTAGTAGTTGTACCAGTCTACATTCCCATCAACAGTGAGGAGGAATTCGTTTTTCCTCACTGCCTCTCCATCATTTGTTGTAGGAAAGCTTCTGCATGCTAGCCTTGCTTTCTGCGGTGAAATGGAATCTCAGTGATGTTTAATTAGCATTTATTGAATGATCAATAACATTGAACCTTTTTATATACATTTTCCATTCACATTTCTTCACCTAAGAAGGGTGCATGTATCTAAGTTGTCCAATTTCAATTGTGTTTTTGAATTTTGGAAAGTATTTTTTTATATTATTTATATGTTTTAGATAGAAGTCCATTGTCCGAGGGATAGTTGGATAAAATTTTTCCCAATTCACAGGTTTTGTTATTACTCTGTTAGTGATTTCTTTTGAGGTTTAAAACCTCAGCATGATGGCATACCAGCTGTTGATTCCCTGAAGTATTTCCCAGAGTTTTGTTTTTATTCATGAAATCTTTGCCCACTCTTTATGTCTTCAAGATTTCTACCTACTTTCTCCACCGGATGCTTTATGTTTCTGTTTTAATATCTAAACCTTTAATCCATTTTTCCTTTAATTTAGTGTATGATGTTAGATCTAGTTTTAGGTTTTTGGCATGTGGAAAGCCAGTTTTTTCGGGACCCTTTTTTAAAGAGTTTTCTTTCTTCTAGTGAACATGTTTGGCTGAGTGTGTTTGTGGTTGTGTCTGCATGTTTAAATCTCTTCCATTGATCTTCATGTCTGGTTTTGTTTTGTTTTTTGTCAGTACTGTGCTGATTTTTATCATAGTAGCCTGATAGTACAATTTCAAGTCAGGGATTGTCATGCCTCCTGCCTTTCCTTTGTTATACAGCATTGCTGTTACTATTATAGGTCTCCTCTAATTCTAAATGAACTTTAGGAACACTTTCTCTAGATCTTTGAAGTATGAGGATGGTATTTTAGTTGGGATCGCTTTGAATCTGTGTAACAGTGTTGGGACTCTCTCCTTTCTCACAATGTTGCTTCTTCTTATCCACAAGCAAGAAATAGCTTACTATTTTTCTGAAATACTTTCTGATATCTTTTTTTTTCAGAGTAATTTTCACCACATATTGGTTTTACTTCCTTTGTTAGATTCTTAAGTATTACATTGTTTTAGGATGTTATAATGAAAGGTGTGATTCTCCTAATTTTTCTCTCAGTATGTGTTTTGTGTACAGAAATGTATGATTATTTTTTTTTTTGTCTTTTTGAGACAGGGTCTCACTATGCAGTTGAGGCTGGCCTTGAGCTCACTTTTGTAGCCCAGGCTGGTCTCGAACTCGCACTGATCCTCCTGCCTCCGCCTCCCGAGTGCTGGGATTACAGGCATGCACCACCACTCCCGGCTAACAGAAATGTATGATTTTTGAGGGTTAACTTTGTATCTAGGTGTGCTACTGAATTTGTTTATTAAATCTACAAGACCTTTGGCGAAAGTTTTGGGGTGTCCTCTATGCAAAGTATCATGTCATAAGAAAATAATTCTAATTTCACCTTTTCCTTTTCCATCCTTATTCCTTTCATTTTTCTCTCTCTTCTAATACTCGATTGTTTGCTGAACTATATTGAATAAAAGTGATGTAGTGGACATTACTGTCTTATTGTTTGTTGGAAAATGAAAGCTTTAAGCTTTTGTTCACTTAGTATGGTATTGGCTGTTGATTTGCCATAGATTGTTTTCCATCATATTTAGGTAAAAAACATCTATTCTGATTTTTGTAGGATTTTAAAAATCATAAATGAGTGTTGCATTTTGTCAAAACCTTTTCCTACATCTATTGAGATGATTATGTGATCTGTTTCCTTTGGCTCTGTTGATGCAATGTATTACATTTATTGGTTTGTATATTGAATCTCTGCCCTCCAGGAATAAATTCCACTTCATTGTGGTGTATAACCTTCTTGACTATTTGCTGCATTCAATTTGCTAGTATTTTATTGAGGGGTTTGGTATCTGTGTTCATTATAATGATTGGCCTGGATGTCTCTTTTATGGATTGGTCTTTCTCTGGTTTTACTATCATGATAATACTTGCCTCCAGGACTAGTTAGCGAGTATTACTTCCTTTTCAATTTTACTGAAGAGTTTGAGAACAGTGGGCATTAAACCTTTTCAGAATTTCCTGTAGAATTCAGCTATGCCTCCATCAGTACCTAGATATTACTTTGATGCTAAATTTTCAGTTTCATTGACTAATAACTGGTTATTCTGAATTTTTGTATCTTTTTGAATCAGCATTGGTAACTGATGTGTATCTCGGAATCTATCTTTTTCTTCTGTATTTTCCATCGTAAGAAGGTAAAGATTTTCGAAGTGCATATTTATGATCTTCTGAATTTCTATAGGATATATAGCAATTTTTTCCTTTTCATTGTTTATTGTATATATTTGAGTTTTTCTTCTTTGTATAAGATTGACTAGCGTTTATCAATTTTGTTTATTTTTCAATGAACTAATTCTGTAATTCATTAATTTTTGGACTGGAGAGATAGCTTAACAGTATAAGTGCCTGACTGGCAAGCACAAGGCCCTGAGTTCAACCCTAGTAGTGATAAAACAAACAAATAAATAAACAAACAAAACTATTCTTTTTATTGGTTTCTTAGTCTCCATTTTATTAATTTTTGCTTTGATACTGTAATTTGTACTTGCATTTTTGTTTCATTGTAAATATTGTTTAATTCCTTTTTTGTATTTCATCTTGAGCAATTGGTTGTACAGGAGGGTGTTATTTAATTTACATATATTTATAGATTTTCTGCAATTTCTTTTGTCAATAGTCTCCAATTTTACTGCATTATGCTCAGATATTATGCAAGGGATTATTTTTATTCCTTTGCATTCACTTAAGCATGTTAAATGCACTATTCTGTTTTTGAGAACATCCCAAATGTGGCTGAGAAGAAGGTTTAATCTGAGGTTAGTTGAAGCACTTTGTAAAGGGCTACTGAATGCATTTTGTCACGTTTGGTTTATTTATAGTATATATTTGTTGTTTTTTTCTTAGCTGATGTGAAAATGAGTTATTTAAACCCCCATTAAAAGTGTTACTGCTTGTTTGATATTTTATATCAGTAAAATTTTTGTGTGTATATATATATATATATATATATATATATATATATATATATTTACGATTTTTATCTTTTCTTCTTGTAATTTTCTCCTGCCAAGTATAGAGACATTATTTATCTCTTTTGATCTTTGTTTTCATTTTCAAATGTATTTTATTTGTTTTTATTACTTTTAATAAAAAGCAACACTGGACAGTTTCAATACACAATAGTAGGACAGCCACAACAATTAACACAATACATATTATTATCTTCATAGTACTTGTTCACAGTAAAAGATGCAGACATGATAACTTTTCTCAACACTATTGGTACAAATATTTCTTCTCATTGAACTAAGAGAAAGTAGTCGCATGCATAGTCCAGTATTCCATGATAGAAGTGGGTTATTGGCAAAACTGGCAATGTCTGAAGCTGTTGACTTTTGATCATTCTTGGTTTGAAGTCAACATTGTCTGCAAGCAGAATTGTTACACCAGCTTTTTTCTGGGTGGCTGTCACATGGAGTACTGCTTTCTGTCTTTTCAGTTTTAGTCTATGAGTTTCCTGTTCAGGTAAATGTGATTCTTACATACAGGTTATTGTTGGATTTTGTTTTTTGATCCATGCTGCCAGCTTGCTTCCTTTGATTGGCGATTTGAGGCCTACTGTACTGATAGTTATAACATACAAATATTGTCTTGTCTTTGCCATGTTATTTTCCTGCTGTTGGTTCCCTGCATTTCCCCTTAATTTAATTGTTTCTTCTGCTTACTGGTCCCTTTCTACTGTTTTTTGTTTGTTTGTTTGTTTGTTTTGCGGTATGGGGAATTGAACTCTGGATCTTGCGCTTGCCAGGGAAGCATTCATTCTGTTGAGCTATCTCCCTGGCCCTGTTGTTGTTCTTGAAGTTGTGGTTATTTTTGACTCTTCCTATAAAGAAAGAAGGAAGAGAAAACAAATGTACATGTATATACTCAAGAGAGCATGGATAAATCGTACTGCTGATTTCTGCTGCTCTATTAAAGGAGTATTTGCTATTTAATTATATCACTCTTTTTTAATTCTTTGTAATTTATTTGGCCAATTTTGAATGCTTATATTTGGTAATCTATGGAACCAATCTGAAGACAACTATATGCAATGCAACAACCATTGGTGAATTTCTATTTGGTTTAATGAAATTTTGTATGTTTTTTTATCTATCTATGTATATATCTATGCATGTATGTATGTATGTATCTATGTATCTATCTATCTATCTATCTATCTATCTATCTATCTTTCTGGTATATACCTCCCTATGCAGCTTGAACTTAGAGTGATCCTCTTGTCTCAGTCTCCTGGGCTCAGCTCATGTGAACATGGTGAGAACTGTTTATTTTTATTTTATTTTATTTTTACCAAAATAAGTCATTTCTTTCATTGAATCAAATGCCTTACTAATTAAAAAACTCAATTTGGGGCCTGTAGTTAATCTCCAATGAGACATGATCCAATTATTTTCAGTTCAGTAAGAAACACCAAAAAAATATATATATATCACTTGCTTCAAAGCTGTCATTTTTAAGTAGAGATTTGAGCAAAGAGTTACTTCTAGGTGAAAATACCCATTGAGGTACCTTTTTTCCATGTACTGAAAAGGACACACAGAAACAAAATTTTGGAAGCTTGATACTGTATTCTACATTTGAACCACGCAGGGTGCCTGAACCATGGAGCCCATGAAGAATGGATAAGGATGAAAGGCTACAAAGTCCCAGATGATCCAATGCTCCTCTTAGAAGAAAGCTGAGGCTGTTGTATTAATAAAAGAGGATATGTCTTTGCAGCAATTGATGACCACTCTTTTCCATAGGAAAAATAATTTTCATAAGTGAAATGTTTTGACACATACAACATATTTAACTTTATAGATTGTATCTTGTATATAATGATTGTACTATTTATTTGATTATGTTCAAGAAAAATAAAGTGAAGGCAGGAGGAAAAATGTGCACAAAACCAGTGTAACTAAACCATCACAGAAAGGACTCAAACGTCCATGATATTTTTAATTAAAATACTTTATTTTCCTGAGTGTGCCTATCCAAAACAGAATTGACATGAATAGTTATTATCAAAGGTAAGATTTACATTTATTATTCAAAACTAATAGTTTAAAGTTCTTGCAATGAAGGTAAGGGTGGGCGTATATGAATTGGGCAACTTAGGACTACAGAAACATTGTACACTCTGAAAATTATATTTTTAAAAGATTGATGAGAGGAGAAGGAGGAAGAAGAGAAAAGAAAGGAAGAAGCGACGAGAGGGAGTAGAAGGAGAGAAGGAGAAAGAAAAAATATAGGTGTGACAAGAAGTGAAAGGAAGAGAAACAGTGGAAGAACATAAAGAGGAAAAAGAAACTTGTTTATTGGAATACAGAGTAAGTTAGCTGTAGACAGAAAAGGAATAAAGATAAACTGATTTCCAGCTGAGTATTTAGCACAAGAGTTTGAAATTAGATTTCAACAATTTCTCTATCTGATGTGCACCTGCTCTAAGGAAGCAGATGTGCAATCAGGAGGGTATTATTTGTAGAGGTAGCAGGTGGAAGCTCCCTGGGAGGAGGGCAAGAAAATATTAAAGTCATGTATCTAAACTGTCTGAGGAGGAGATCCAAAGCAGCCCTCAACAGGTTGCACCTGCAGGTAGCTGTCAGCTGCTCCTTCAGGAACGGCTCTTGGGGCTGTTGCTTGCTCCTACAGGTGCTATTGTAAGAGTGACACCAAGAAAACAGGAGGTGCTGTGGAGAGGGAAGGAAGGAAAAGCTAAAAATACGGGTCATCATGAAATCTGTGCAAGTTTCATTGGGTAAAATGGAGAAGCTCAGCAATTATTGGAATAATTCAACGAACACAAGTACTGTGTTCTCACTGTCAGAATGTAGGAAGAATAAGGAAGTGAAAGACACACTCTGTTTTGCTCTTTGACACAATGCTCAGTAGCAACTTTCTATAGTCTTAGAAATTTAATGAATGACATCAGATTAGTGTTATATTGTTATAACTTCAATTATATTTTCACTTTAAATGAAAATCAATGGTTTTGATATAAAATTACAGCCATAAATATGTTATATATCTAATTTTTATAAATACCCTTATTTCTTTTGTCACAGAACTGCTAATCCTTATTTGAATACTTTGTTCATATCTCCTAAAATATTAAATAGCTATAAATTATGACTGGATTAACTTAAGACAGTTTGAACAGATCTAGGGAAAATGCTCATTGATGCAGTTTCTTCATTACTGTAGTTGATTACTAGAGGATAATGATTGGAAAAGTCTTTTATAAAATATATAATTCCTGGCTCCAGGGCAGTGCTCTCAGCTGGTGGCCCCCATCCTTCATCCCACTGGAGCACACTCTCTAGCTTCCACCCCTGACTTTTCAGCTCAGATCCTTGGTACAGGCCTCTGGGAGACACAGCTGTGGGATTTAGGCCCTCAAGTTGATTCTTTGGTCTCTAGTGTGTAGAGAGATCTTTTGCACTCTTCTGCATTTGGTTTTTTGGGTGATTATTATAAAATAATCTCAAAATTTTCTATCCTGTATCACATCTAATCCCTTGACAACCTGGATTACAATAAAGTAGAATACATATGCACACATGCATCGTTTATTTCATATGAAGCATCGCTTGTGTATGGTGCTACTATAACAATAATGAACAACAGAACTTGTGATTACATCAAACATAATACCAAATAAATGTGGCTATCAATAAATTGGTAATCAATAAATGTGGCAAATGCATATCTGAGGCTATTGCTAATACAAGGTGTTGACTTACGTTAATTTTTAAGTAGAAGTCATACATTCTCAAATGAAATTTAAAAGTGTACTTCCATAAATATATAAACCAGTAACAGTAATTTATTGTCACTGTGAAGCACTGTGTAGCGTACAGTGTACAAGGTTGCTCATACTATGCTTTTATATGACTAGTAGCAGCACTACCTCAAACGTGAATAGCACTTTGTGTTACGATGTTACAACTACAAGCTCACTACATGATAGCCATTTCCATTACATACTTGTGAAACCATATGTGGTCTATTGCTGGCTGAAATGTTATGTGGCACAGTATGTATAATCGTGTGTTGGTTATTTCATGAAACTCATACACAAGATTGAATATGTTGTGCAGGAAATTTCAGGTCATGCTTACACATACATTACAACATATACATTATAGAGGGAAAATCCTAATACATGTAATCAGTTCTTGTTTTCATTCAATTTATGTTGAACAGAAATTGTCAGAATCTTCGAGGGTGCAAATTGATATTTACTGGTGCAAATTCCCATGACAATGAATTTTAGCCTCTGTTCCTTGTTTTCTAATTTTCTATCATTGCCATATAATTTTACTATGGGGGTTTGATACTGTGCATGCCTCTAGTGGCTTGTCCTTCAGACATTATGTCAGTGTGTGTTCTGCTTGGCAGGACCTGTATCAGCAGATGCCTCCCTGTCAGAAAGTCAGTAGAGACCATGGCTTTATTGCCCACAAGTACTAAAAGTTATCTCCATCCTTTAAAGCTTATCTGTGACTCTGAGACACTGCAAGTTCAACCGCACTCAGATGACAGGAGGCTATAGCACCAATCAGCAGATGAGACAATGAGATTGTAACCGTTTGTTTAAAGCATTTAGGACCTCGTTACTGCCAAAGAAAGCCACTAGTAATACTTTATTGTCTTCCTTGAGAAGGACAGATAAGTCAAATGATAATATTACAGCCCGTTTATGAGTAGAAAACACCAGACAATAGTGACACAAAGGTTTCTGGGTGTTGAGTATACAGGGAATCCGAATTATGTCAATAAAATCAAGGATCGACAAATACTTCAAAGCAAATAATAAAAGAATTTATGTGATAAAGTACAGCTTTTGAAATCATTAAAAGTGGAAAAGCTTTAAAATATTTTAAAAGCTTCTGAGGTAGCATGTGCAGTATGGGTAATATTTTTTGCCTATATACTTTTGAAAATAATGATTTATGTTACCTTACATGTCATTGAAGAGAGACTTTTATTCATTATGTCTTTGTCAAGGTCAAAGGTTTCAAGATAGAATATAACTTCTTGTCATGGGAGAAAACTCTAAGTTATTTTTCTTTTTTTATGTATTTGATACAGGGTCTCATTATTCAGTTCTGACTTGTAGTGACCCTCTCATTTTCAGTCTCCCCAGTGCTGGAAGTAAAGGCGTGCACCATTACTCCCTGACTTGCTTGCGATCTCAATGTGCCCTGAGGGTGAGGCAGGCACAGAATGTGGGACCTGGATCAAATCCTGGTCCCTGTGCTTGCCAAAGCGGGCGCTTAATCCTTTGAGCTGTCTCGCTGGCCCCTTTTAAGTTATTTTTCATTGTATGGATGGACAATCTTAAAGAAAACTTAAAATTCATTTAGCAAAAATAAATTTTCTTCGGACTTTGAACATGTCGCTGTTAATTTTAATGTTGCTATGATAGCATCATGTGAAGGAGTAAAATCCAATATGGCATTACATGACTAAACAATGGCATCAACTGTGGAGCCATCAGAAGGTTTGAGAATATCTACTTAGAACTTTTTACTTCAAATAGAAAACACTCTCCTTAAAGGGTTAATGAAGATACATTGAATGCATTTCATGCGTTGCATAAACTCACATCTCTCACTGCAATGATAGACAGAAATGTAGAGCATGTTACTGACTCCTAAATAAGTATGTTGTGTGAACATGCGTACATACATGCAAAAATGCAGAATGCTACGCAGAGGAAACCACCAAAAAATAATTATTCTTCATAATTTTATTTGGAAAAAAATCTCTATTCTTTTAATAACTTAATCTAAGCCATAGCTCAAATGTTATTGTTTTAGCTAAGTATTAGAAATCATTTGCCTTCTTGAAGAAAATAGTTAGCTGTAATAAAAATGATAAAGTAAGAACATTGCTCCCACATCTCAGTTTATATCTGCATATATCTCCAGATACTCAGATAAATGTCTGTAATCATCGGTAATTCTCCTAAAACTGTTGCACAGTATGTCTGTTATATGTCTTCATTATAAACACAGAGAAGGCACATCACTTCCTCAGCTCACCCCTGAGAAGCTCTCAACACAGCCTCCCACCTGTGATCTGTTAATTAGAATTAACATGTAAGATTTGCTCCACCTCTCAGTTCAGGTTTAAATCCACTCATTCAAAAATCTGATACTAACTTTCTCAGATTAATGCAAGCTACTTATGTTCATAAATGGCACAAGTAGATTTAGTAAGATATCTATCAAACTCATGGTTTTAATTGAGCAGTGGTTTAAAGATTACTCAGTAAAAATGCACTATTAACTTTATGCTTAGGAAAGAAAGGTCAGGAGTGGTCTCAGCTGGCTTCATTTGCTTTCAATAATAAAGTGAGCTATGATGCACTAGTTTTTCCTTATAAAGTGTGAGATCAGGGGAGGATTGGAAAATTAACCTAGATTCACATGAATCATGACAATTTCATAAATTCTTGCAGTCAGCAGCTTTAATTTTTTCTTTAAGTTTATTCATCTAAATCTACTGTGAAAATATAATCATAGAATTTATTTTTTTCTAAAATTAATGTCGAGTATGATATATATATATATATTCTATTTAGTGTTAATGCATAATTATTTTATTCTAGATATATAAAATTGGGATATTTTAATGTTAAGTTAACATTCTATCATTTGCAATATACCAAGAATTAATCTTTCATGATTGAAATCTAATAAGATTTTCATTGTTGAATGATCTGTTGTTTTCTGTACCCTGCAGTTATATCTATGACAGAACTGATCCCATAAGTTCTATTATAGTTACTGTGAAAATGACCAAGGAGAAGCCGGGCCTGGTGGTGCACGATTGTAATCCCAGCACTCAGGAGGCTGAGGCAAGAGGATCGGTGTGAGTTCAAGACCAGCCTAAGCTACAAAAGTGAGCTCAAGGCCAGCCTGAACTGCATAGCGAGACCCTGTCTCAAAAAAAGACAGGAAAAAAAAAATGACCAAGGAGGAAATTCGCATTATTTTGGGTCTTCACCATATTGGATGCATGTGACAATTGTCTGTTGTTTGTATAATTTTAAAACTAAATTAAACTTTTATGATATAGCTTATACAACTAAATATCAAATAAATTTTTATGGCTGGAAATGATAAAATTAATAGTTTCTATTTATCCCCCATAGATCCCTTATAACTATATTTTTTGAGTGAGGAGTGGCTCAGCCTCTCCTGAGGGCAATGCTAGCACAGCACGTGGGGCTGAGGATTGAACTGCGGTCTGCTGCACCTGCCCAAGCTTGCCTAAGCAGGCAGTTTAGACTGCTGAGCTATCTCTGCAGCCCGCTTCTATTTAGAGTGTTTTAGGGAACATGAAACAAAGGGGAAGGCCGAGGGTAGGAGTAAATAATTCAACCCAGCGTGAACTTCCTATTGCCAGTTAGGGTTGTTCTGTGTGTGCATGGAAATGGGCGTGTGCCTATGTTGGATTACTTAAGATTTCAATTTGCGAGAATATTATTTTGCAAAGAATCAAACAAGAACACATTGCAGACCTCACCTAAAGTGCATTTCTAGGACCACATGATCTCTTTTATTATTACCTGAGAATACCGAACAGATCCTCAGATTCCTATTCATGTGCTGGGAATGCGCCAAATTCATTTCCACATTTACCATCAACTGCAGGCTGATAAGCCATTATTTAAACAGAGTCATTCCACCCCTACACTCACACAGACATTTGCCAGAAAGAGAAATTCCATTAAGATTAATTATTTTCTAAGTCAGAGATTTCTAGACAGAAACAAATAACAATACGTTTGTATAACTCTGTACTTTAGCTGATTTAATTCTGATCACTTAACTCATCATTCGTGCATTTGCTAAACATTTGAGCACTGTTTTTTTGGGGAATATATCTGCTTTTATTTTCAAAATAAGAATCATAATAAAATTTTATCATGTGAGTCAAGTCATATTTAGTGGGAAAAGATATATTCATATTGTATCCGCTAAATTAACTACATTTTGTAATTAAAATTTAACAACAGTCATTATTTTTCTTAATTAATGTCTCATTGCTGAGACCTAATACTGAATGCCCACATCTGTAAGGAGAAAAGGTTTATTAGGGCTCACAGGGTCCAGTCCCATGGGCTGACGTCCAGGGCAGTGTGGCAGAATGGTGCAGCAGAGGTGTAAATTTTATTGTAGAGTGGTGGAAGCAGACAAAGCTTCAGACCAGGGGGCGGGGTAGTGGTGGTGGTGCTGGACTGTGAACCAGTCCTCTATAGCACAGTCACCCCTCCTCGGACCAGCCTTTACCTCCCAGCACCACATTTAGCTATAACTTTCACCAGTCCCTCATGATGTGATTATATGCCCCTAAACCCTGCTTGGCAGGGAGGGTATCTAGATATAAACCATAGCGTTCTCACTATTGATATAATTTTACACAGCGTTCCTGTCTTTTTTGCGGGGAGGGGTGTTAAAGATTAAGATTAAATCCACATTCTCAAACATGCTAATCATAAACCCTAACTATCGAACTACACACCCAATCCCAAAAAGAAATTACTTTTACCAGGAGCAAGTCTCAGATACATTGAAGAAAAACCAAACTGTCACACATCTGTAGGCTAAGAAGAAGTGAATTATTCTTCACAAGCATGATCACTTGACCCACAAAGTAGCCTTCAGTGGAATAGCATCAGTTCAGAAATCAATCTAACATCACAGAGACTAAAGTGACTCCACCTGCAATTTGTATTTGCTAAACACTAGGTCTCACCTAATTTCCCCTGGATTTTATTGTATATGATTGAGAGGTTAAGAAAGAGGTCAAATCCTAAAAAGCCCAACTGGCCTCCTACACTTGTAAAGAATTGATTGTGTGCTCTGAGGTTTAAAAAAGACATCCTGGCATCTTCCAATTATCCTTCATCATGCTAATAAATGAGCTGAATGAAAACATTTTAGAAAATAATTCATTTAACAGGACAAGGAATAATATTTTTTATAAAAATTAACTCATTGCAAATAGAGAAAAAATAATGTAACAATAGTGTTAATCATTTCTGCCTATAATTATCACTGTTGTGTCTTTTCTTAACAAATCAGAGCTATTTTTAGGCATTTCCCTTATAATACAAGTAGAAATTTTTCCTGAAACGCTTATTAAATCATTACTCTTCCTCTTCCCAATATTATGCTACTTCCAAGCGGCAGTTCACCCAGAACCACACAAAAGGCAATTAATACATCTAGCAGAGCACTGCACAGAAGCAACTGGTCTGAGACGCTGAAGTTGATTTTCCAGAGTTGCTTATTCACCAAGGGAACATACCAAATTAACCTTTTACAAATGTGCCAAGGCAATATTCTACCGTGTGCCCTGAGATGCAAGGATACCATTAGATACAGGATCTTTTTGAGGAAGTAGATGAAAAGTATGCAGGTGTTGTCTACAAAAAGAACTTCAAATTCTTGTGTTAAAAAAGAGCATGGGATAAGGATGTAGGTCTTTGGTAGAGTGCTTCCCTAGCTCATACAAAGTACAACACCTTGGATTTGATTCCTAACTTTGCAGTAATCACAATGATGGTGATAATTCATTATGTAGTCATTTGTGAATATGCAGCAGGTTCATGAGAGTCAATAAGTGCTCAGAACTCCAGGTAGATAGACTAGGTAATAGATAATATCGTACCATCCTCTTGCTAGCTCATTCTAAATTTCAAAACAAAGCAGCATTAACTCTTGTAGAAAAGCAAGGATAATACCAGCTATGTATTCTATGTTTTTATGATAATCTATATTCGATTATTTAATAAATTAAATGTGGTTTCAGCAACTCTTCTCTCATTTCTGGGACAAATACCAGACATCCAAAATGAAGGAAGGAAAGATTTATACAGCTGACTATAACTGAAGGTCTCAGTCTATACTCAGCTGGCTCCAAGGCCAAGTGGAACAGGGCAGAGAGCATCCAGTTCATGATGGTGGGACAGCACCAAAATGGTGATAGGGGCAACCCACCAACCAACCAGGGCAACATAGAGCAACAGAGAGAGAGTCTGTTTCTCTGTCTCTCTTATATTACATTCAGGCTCTCTGCCTAAGGCTATCTGCCTCAGACCACTAGCATAATCCCAGAAGTACTAAAACACATAATCCCAGTGGATCATGAGTTAGTCTCAGACTCTAGAAGACCCCGCCCCATGACTGTATGAGGCTTTGTGGGGAAACCAGGCACAAACCACAACAAAGGCTACCAGTGATATTATCATGATGACGCTTTGCAGCAGGCAGTTGTTAGGTCAGCAGCGTTCTGCTTTGCTCATTATATGTTTGAAGAAAAGATTGCATTTTTCTTTTTTGTGTCACCTCCAAGTCCAACATTTGCTACTTTTTAAGACACACACACAGTAGGTATTAACAGAGATACAAATAATCAAATGCTGAAATGAATGGAACCTTTGAATTGTGTTGTTGTTTTAGAAATTTTCTTGTCTGTGAAAGTGAAATAAAAGCAGCTTCAGGACTAAAGTCTAACAAGACTATACCATCACATTTCTCATTTTTTCCCCTCACCATCTTTCTGCAGTTTATCAAATATAATATAAAACACCCCTCTCCTGAAGTTATGATTCATGTAGACTTTTATAATCTGTACAAAAGGCATTATTCAACAGGTATGATATTGTTATTAATCTATGCAAATAACACCTGAGCACCAAATAAATGTCTAAAGTTGAACAAGCGAGGTCTTAAAAAACAGTTTCCAATTAAGACAAAAACAAAAACAAAAAAACAAAGAAAAAACTCACCAAAATGTATTCTAACTATATATACAACAAAATACATACACACAGAAAATCTTGTGAAGTAAAAACACAAACAGCAAATAATTCTACTAAAAATAGGCAAAACACATAAACATAGTTTGCTAGAGAGGAGGTATAGATAGCAAGCAAAATATAAATTTAACTTCTTTGGTCATTACACAAAGAAAATTAAAAATATATTTTTCACTATACCACCTGTCACTTCTCTAAAGCAAAACTGGACTTATTTGGTTGTCTAGCTATACAGAGTTTGTCATTGAAAAGTAAGTGCAATCTATTGTACTGGAAATTTAATGCAGTGATTAGGTCATTGTATTAACTTATGTCACTAAAGTTGAGTCCATACTTGAAAATCTGGAATAATTTTATTGGGATTAGACTATAGTGGTCTCAGAATTACATAATGGATAAAATTGTCTGTGTGTGTGTGTGTGTGTGTGTGTGTGTGTGTACCTATGTATCTGTTTGTCAAGTTTAGTGAATCTT
Organism: Myocastor coypus; assembly: GCA_004027025.1. NCBI lineage: Eukaryota > Metazoa > Chordata > Mammalia > Rodentia > Myocastoridae > Myocastor > Myocastor coypus. The sequence continues at coordinate 25,885 of PVJA010027336.1, forward strand.
TCCCTTAAAATTTTAGTTTAGTACATAGCAATAGGCCAAGGTCTAGTTTTAGTTTTCATGATGGGGGAGCCAGTTTTTCCAGCATCACTTGTTAAAGAGGTTATCTTTCTTCCAGTGAACATTTCTGGCCCCTTTGTCAACACACACACACACATGATTGAATGTGTTTGTAGTTGTATTTGCATCTTCTGATCTGTTCCATTGATCCTGTGGTCTGGTTTTTTGCCAGTACTGTGCTGATTTTATCACAGTAGCTTTGTAGTATAATTTCAAGAGAGGGACTGTAATGCCTCCTACCTTGCTTTTGTTGTCCAAGATTGTCTTTCCTATTCTAGGTCTTTCTTGGTGAAAATAAATTTTAAGAATCTTCTCTCTAACTCTTTGAGGTACATTGCTGCTATTTTGATAGGGATTGAATTCAATGTATAACACTTATGGGAGTATGTCCATTTCTCAACTAATAACAAGGCTGTGGAGAAAAAGGAACACTTTTCCGCTTTTGTTGATAATATAGACTGGTGCAACCATTATAGAAAGCAGTGTAGAAATGCCTCAAAAATAAGACTGGAAATCCATTCAATCCAGTTATTTGCTTTCTGGGTATTTTTCCAGAAGAACTGAAAACATCATATCACAGTGATATATGTACACCCATGTTTATGGCAGCACAATTTATCGTAGCCAAATCTTGGAAGCAATCAAAATGTCTGTCACTTGAGGAATGCATAAAAAAGAGGTAGTGTTTCTCTATAATGTAATGTTACTCAGCTTTAAAGAAAGACAAATCCCAGGACTTGGGAGGCTGAGGCAGGAGGATCAGTGAGGTCAAGGCCAATCTGAACTGTATAGTGAGACCCTGTCTCAAAACAACAATAACAACAAAAAGAAAGATAATCTTGAGGCCTTTATATATACATGGATGAAACTAGAGGCTATCGTCATAAGTGAAATAAATCAGACCTACATGTGAAAACATTGTATTGTCGTCTGAGTGTAAGAACCTAAAAGAATAGATAGAACCTGCAAGGTATAACAGATATAGTGAAATAAAAATAAACTAATCTTAAATATTAAACAGGAAGATGAAAGGAGAAAACACCAGAAAAAGGAAGTATATATATATATGCAAAAAGGAAGTATATATACATACATATATGATATAAGTACACTAATAATTTCCATCAGGTTTTTTTCAAAATGGCAGTTAATATTTGGAATTTTCATCTTTATTAACTCTGTATGCTGATGTGTGTGATTCCACAACTGCTTCAAGGACAGCGATGTACAACACAAAAACCATAGTTAGTACCTGTCATCTTGCTCTTATAAATATACATTGATTCTAATGTCTTATCAATTGTTATTGTACTCTGTTTAAAATAAATTATTTTAAAAAGTAAAGAAGATAATGAAACAGAAATAAGGGGGCCCGGCAGGATGGCTCAGTGGTCTAAAGTGCCTGCTTAGGAAAGCTTGGGCAGCTGCAGGGACCACGGTTCAATCCCCAGCACCACAAGCTGTGCCAGCCTGGCCCTCAGGGAAGGCTGAGCCAGCCATAAAAATAAATAAACAAACAAACAAACAAAAGCTCTGAAACAAGAAAACAAAAAAAGAAAGAAAGAAGGTTTCTTTTATTTGTCCAACCTTGAATAACTATACCTGTTCATCTGAGCAACAAATGTGATGATAAAAATAGATCAAATAACAATCAGTGTTGTTTTGAAAAAAACATTATATTATCTATATGATAACAACCATTCTTGTCCTGAAAATCTGTAACATATGTATTTCTCTGTGTTGTCCTTTTTCTGCCTTTATTTCTGTTATTTGTTTTTGGTTCTATTTTTCTCTTCAAAATAAAATAAAATGAAATTTCAAAAACTAAGACAAAAATAAATAAATAGATAGGTAATACAAATATAATTTAAAAGATTAGTAGTATTCACTTAATTTGGAACTTTTAAAACATTCTATTTTTGTCTTCTTAATTTTCATCAACCCACTTTTAAATAATTTCCTAAATGACTCATTCAGTAAGTTTTGCTTTTAATTAAATCACTTTTAGATATTAATTTTCTATTTGGTTATTTTTAAAATCTTTGACTTGAATAAACCCTTTCATCAGTATTTTTTTTCTTTCCATTATTATTAAACATATATTTAATAGTAATATTTAACTCAGTCTTATAATACATCTGGAAAATGCAATTTGTTATTATTTTAACTTTTTTACTTGTTTCTACCAGTTTGTGAAGGATTTTGGAGTTAAGTACCTTAAGGTTGTTCTATGTAATGTCTGCAAGATATACACAATACACAACATGATCCCTCAGGAAAGGTTTTACTTCCAATAAGGACCAGTCACTGCTGCAGATTTGCTAGTTTTATGTTTTCTGAGGCATGCATACAACATAAATTCATACTGAAAATATTTGAGTTTAGATTGAGTTAAACAGTTCTGAGGACAGGCTTTTCTCAGGAGGAGCCCGCAGCAGCCCAAATAGGAGGGTGGCGGTTTCTTTGCTGCTGCGTATCCCCAACCCCCTTTCTCCTCCATTCATGAAGTTTTCTTTGCAGACTTGAGTGTCGTGTTGCCAACTGAAGCCTCAAGGTCTCCTGAGTAGGTTACAAGTGCAGTTCTCTAACCTGAACTGCGATCAATGAAATGATGTTTGCAAGAAACTTAAGCAGTTAAACACAACAAAAGAAGCAAAGTATCATTTCTAAAATAGCTTTAGTATGCACCTGATTGCTACTTCCATGCTCCCATGTGATTACTTTTCTTTCAACGTGTGTGTGTGTGTGTGTGTGTGTGTGTG